>CM030906.1:7845391-7958316 GCA_018136845.1 Heterotis niloticus
ATGTCCTGACCATGTCAAGTTAAACTGTTACAATAAAAATAGTGAATTCAAACTGGATATTTATGCATATGCTTGTGTAACGCTTAAACGTTACTTCTATGTTGGTCACCCATCAGAAATGTTTTATTTTACCTCTGTCAAATGATAAAAAATAAGGTTTTAAGGAGGCCTATACATTGGGTGTCTACGGTGGATGTGCTTAGTTGGAGCTGAATAGGAAAACCATTTTAGGGCCATTCCAAATTACTTGGTTGAATTAATCATTGCTTTTTTTTTCTTCTAAAAAGCCTTGCTAGTAGCAGAAGGGAAAACATTATTTATACATAAATCTAGTAAAATATCTAGATATGAAGCTTTTTGTATGTTTTATTGTGCTCAGTGTTTACTCACAACTCTGTGTTACTATGACATTCCTTTCAGATTGAACAATTTAAAGGTTTTACATGCTTTTTTTTTGTGACAAGCTAATGTAGATGCCTACTGGTTTTTAGATTATAGTATCTGCCCTGCCCTACAATTATTCTGGCACTTTAATAAACATCTTTAGCACTTAAAGAGCAGTTGTGACTTAACCATTAACAAAAAAAAACCTGGAGGATGCGCATTCACCCTTCACCAAAGTGCAAGATGTGACAGTTCCCATATTTCATTTGAGAATAAAGTATGGAGACAAGTTAACCTCATAGAAGAGCTGCATTGTTTATGTGCTCCTGTGAGCTGTACAGTGTGAGTTTTTGCTTGTTTGGTGGGCCGTGTGACTGAAGATTCCTCCTCAAATGAAAATGAAATGGACAGCAGGTGGTGTAGTGGTCGAGGCCGCTGCCTCATACCCCAAGGATGGGGATCCACTCCTGCTATAGAACCTGTCGGTGCGGTTTGTCCACCAAGACTTTCCTAGCTCTGCCAATGCTTAAAACATCATTAAGGAGCTTAGTACACAAACCTTTTTGGAGGAAAGCGTCAGCTAAATGAACATGCGAAAACAGATTTTGACCGAATGTTCTGCTGCTCAGTGAAGACAACGGGAAGACCAGGTGTCACTTCACAGCCGTTCCTCCCATTTTCCACACTGCTGCCTTTCCATCACCTTCATAAAAGTTCAACTTTGTTCCAGAGCTGCTGCAATTCATCAGCTTTGTACTTATTTGCTATTTTTAAACAGACCTTTCAACATTTGGCGCCGCCATGAAACCTTTCTCACGCCCAAATGAACCGAGACAGTTTCACCCCTGGACTCCATAAGTGCATTAAACCGCCATGGTGTTAATACATTTATTTTTAATTTGTATTTCTAACTTTTTTTTTTTTTTTTGTCCTCAGCAGTTGTAATTTTTCTCGGTAGAATTGGTTTCACCTAGGCCGATCTATTCCAGTAGCTCCAGCTTCCTTCAAGATGTTATACCATTGATGATGCTCAGTCTCTCGTGATTCTAACTGCTTGCATGATCTGACCCAAAAAACAAACTATAAACACCAGAACCAGATTGAAGTTTCACAGCTTTTTCATCGGTCTTCAAGAATGTATGAAACGTGCTTTAATGACACATGTCAGCCATTTGTCCCAGTACTCAGCCTCAAGCAGGGACATCTCTGCAGAGCACGTGATGATACAGACACAACCCCCAGACAAAAGCAATGCTGCCATCCTTTAGTTTTGCCTCATTTCATTTTTTTTTTTTTTACCTTCTTTAACTAATAAACAAAAATGACAAAATTCACTTCACTGTTCCACTATGTTTAACTTTTCCGATGCTGCTAAGGATAATTTAAATTTAAAGCATCAGTTTTCTCAAAATGAACATATATAGTAGATTTCTTACCAAAGGACCATGACCTGAGTACCATCTGCTTCTCATCTCAGTCTCTCCAAGGAAAAAATCACTCTTAACTGGCACTCAGGTGTGCAGAATCACAGATTTTTCCCAAATTATTGCAACTGTTCTTCCCTCGTATTTACAGAATATTTTGCAAATAGTAGGTACATGCAAAAAATGTAAGTTTTCCTGCTGTGACTTCTGAACCAAGATCGAAAAAGAAAGCTGCACCGCATCTTACCGTCAAACTTTTTGTGTTTGGACACGAAGGTGGTCCGCAGGGCGTGGCTCGCCTCGTCCACCAAGTTCTCAAACTCCAGCTTGCTCTGCTGACTCAGCTTGTCCTCCATCTCCGAGGTGCAGCACGTGTAGCCCTGGGGGCAGATGCGCAGGTGCTCTCCTGGAAAAGACACACGAAAAAGTCCACCATTAACCCCTGGGTCTTACGGAGGCCAGCAGCAGTCCCTCGGAACGAAGGCAATGTTTTCCAGCAGCAACTGTGTTAGAGATGAATCATTTTGAACCACATTTGAGAAGGCGTCTCCCATCCAACTAAAGTAGCAGAACAGATGAACCAAACACATGTCGTTCTGCCATATGACGGACGTTACGCTACGAGTCATCCTCAGTGAACCGTGGTCCAATGAGGAAAGTAACATTGCTCTCAGAAAATATGACTTGTTGAGGCGTTCTGTCAGCGTGTGGAGATGTGACAGAAAAAGTTATTTAGTTATGCAGCTGCTGGAAAAGTCTCTTCCATGTATCATCCACAGGCCTTTTGGCAAATGTGTGCCTGCCCTGGGCAAAAAAAAAAGTCTTTTCAAAATGGTCAAAATATGCTTTCTGGTGAAGCCAGTCATTATTGTTGCATTAGATACATTTCAGAAACACCTTCTTTAGTGGGTAGAAAACCAGCTTGTGGAAACCATGTCTCACACACTGGATGAGCTCCATCTTGAATTTCAAAATACTTATAAGTGAACTTATAAGTGATTTTAGGACCAGTCACACCCAAACAAACTGCAATTGGACCTCCCCACAGAAACAAGGCCATTCACTAAAGTGGTTTTGTAAAACTACTAAACACTTCAAATCCATTTTCCAGCTGTAATACTGCCATTTCCATGAAATTCCTCTCTGCAATAAATGTGAATGAAGTCTGTAAACCTTATCATTTACAATTTATGCCACACCCCCCACCCCAAAAACTATTATTCCTATTTTCACCCTTTTTCTTTTTTTCAACATTATAGCAACACAGGGTCAGACTTCTCTGATGGACAAAATAAAGGATAGAAAGCATGCAATTTCAACCATGCAAAGCATAACAGGCACACATTTGGTGAACTTGGGGTTGCAGCTGAAGTTTGCCATTCATGTGGACTTGCAAAATCGGCCTGACGGAACGTAATGCCAACCGCATGAAAGGAAGAAATGCGGTCTAAATGGCTGGCGTGAGAAACAGCGTCAAAATCGGGATAAAGTTTATTCACCAAGGACTTTGCCATTTATCGGTAATTTGTTTTGTCGCAATTGCTCAGACTCCACAGAGACAGGAACCAACCTGCACTTACATTTAGCAGCCTGCTGTACCTCGGCACGACGCACAGCAAAGAAAGTGCATTTAGCCAACAAAAGACTTACAGGCAGAAGTGTGATCGCCAAGACACAGCCAGGCAGTACAGTCACTACAGCAGCTTTACCCAACCTCCTCAGCTAACTTAATAGGAAATTTTATTTTGCCTTTAAATCTGGGAGATTTAGGCTCTATAGAATTAGCTTGGTGATGGCAGTCGTTGACAGTTGTCAAAGAAACGCTAAGAAACTATTCACACTGGACTAAGTATGAGCTGACGTTAGTTATGAACATTTCGGCCCTGTTGGGTCCATTAATGGCCATCTTTTCTCGAATCGGCCCTTGATTCCAGTCTCGAGGTGACTAAGCAGCCTGTCAGGAGACTTAAGTGTGCGTCGCTTTCCGGGGTTTGGGGTTGGCACTCCGGCAGAGACGCCGCCGCCAAGCAGGGCCACTGCCACTCATCAAAATTACGTGACCCCCAGTTGTTGAGCGAAGGTAATATTAGCTTGAAGCTGACGCAGTGAAAGCAGGCAGTGGGGGGACTCAGTGATACTGCTTTGGTTTAATGGTGCTGGAAACTAAAATCTTGGCTTTAGAAATCCTGGCTTCGGAAATAAAGAACCCTGAAATCCTGTTGTCAGTTTGTTGGCATGAAAATATGTGTTCATTGGACAGCTGGAGGCGGTTGCACATCCATGCAGCTAGCGTGTTCCACGGGATCAGCGAGTCTGTACAAGCAGGCAAGCTTTTGGCACAAGGTAACAACCTGCATGCAGATTTTTTCCTAATAAAAACTGCAGATGACTTTGCGTGATACTGAAATGCCTCATTTGCTTTTGTTTGAATATGATGTTAATGTCATCCCTTTTAGGCATATTAAATTTACTGGAAAACATTGCTCTTTATTGCCAAAAAAAATCCTTCTAAACAGTTAGCTGTTGCCTTGTCATCAGTCAATTCAAATTAAATTTAAAAATAAGCAACATCTGTAGTATGGTTTCAGTTTGAGATGAAATTAAAATATATGTGTTCATTAGACATTTGTTTGAAACCATAGTTCATGTGCAGTGGAGACATCCATCCATCCATTTTCATAAACCGCCTACCCTGAGCAGGACTGCGGCAGTGCGGACCCTATCCTGGAAGCTGAGGGCTATGAACTGCCCCAGGATGGGACACCCATCTGTCGACCCAGCAGAGCCATCAGTAATCTGCTTTATCGTGTAATTGCCTTGAAATTGGTCTCCGAAAAGATGAGAACTGAAACCATTTGCCACACTTAAAGTCTGACGGATCAAGTAAAGTGCTGAGTGGACGACAGGCATACTGTGACGGCACACAGGAAAGAATACCTGAGAACTGCAGAACAGAATATACTCTCATCCCAGAAGGCAGATTTTTTTTTTTTTTTGTAAATGAACTGCTATTGCCTAATTGTCAAGCAAAAGGTAAAAAGTACGTAATATACAAATAAATAAATAAATAAATAAATAAATAAATTCACTTTAAAACAGTTTTCAGTTATATTCAGAATATATAGTAGTACATTCTAGGTACATGTAGATATGATAAGTTTGCAATTGTATCCAGAAAATAGATAATAAATAAAACAGCATTACGCTGTATAAGTACTTTCAGAATCTTGAGTTACACATTTTTTAGGAATAATTTTAATCAGTGCGGCAGGTTTGTGTTTATAAACTGATTTAAAAACGTAATTCAAGTCATTTGACCTGAAACGTGCACATTTAATCATTTATTTATTCAAACATATTTGAATATCTGAGAGAGGGAAAAAAAAAAAAAAAAAACTGCAGGTTTGCACAAATACTGGAGGATATTTACAGCGAGCTGGAGTCAATAAGTAAAGCACCATCTCTCCATTGGAGCATTTCCAGTGACGCTTAGCTGCTTCTGCTTGAGATACTGTGAGATGTGGCCGAACCCCCCTGGAGAGACCCGGATGTGGAAAATTTCCCCTTGCCTTTGGGAACAGCTTCGATAAACCTGTTTGGTAATTTAAACTGACATTGACATAACTTAGTCCCCTGTCCTTTTCCAACATCAACTCTGGAAAACACCTCACTTGAAGAAAGAGGAATACAAAAATTGAATGATAGCTATAAGAAGCGTTACAGATAGATAGATAGATAGATAGATAGAGGCCAAGTTTTAACCCCAACTTGATGCATGAGCTGTTCTCAATAATGGATTGCCATCCAACCTCTACCTCTCTTCTACCCAAAAACGTCCCAAAAGAAGAAAGTTTAACAACCTTGCTCGGCAGCAGTTACAAGCCCTCTTACAGAACGAACGCTGAGCAGAGACCCCACCTCATGACCACGGTCTAAAACTTGTACCTACCGAAATAAAAGTGTGCAGGCCCCATTGCCATTGAGCAGTCTTACGCAATTAACCGCTGGGACTCAAACAACCACATCCCATCCTTCTGAAAACAGCACAGCAGCAGCAAAGGCCTCTGGTGAGTCTCTGTGGCTCTGCGAACTTCCAGCACTTCTCTCTCTCAAGGCGTTTGCTACTTGCCCGCTATTCTGCAGTTGGGTTTCCAGTTACATTTCGGTGGCGTCAGCGCCGCCACGCCGGCCTATATTTCCAAACGGTGAGACAACTGTCCACGTTCGTTTGGACCGCGCGTCACCGCGTTTGCACGAAAAGAAAACCTGCTTCTGTAGAGGTTGCAGTTCAGGGGCCTGGTTTTCATCAGCAGTTTTAAGCAACCTTTAAAAAAGCACATTAAGGCAAGTAGGAAGCATTTAATTAGAAATTATGATTGTGGTTCTGCTCATGGGATTTTCCATTTAAATTCACATGACATGAGAATAAAGTCTCTACACAACAGTGCACAGTGGCCTTTAATAACTGCAATGCTATATCAAAAAAATCACATTTTAACCGAACGCCAAGCAAAACCGCTAACTGTTCCAGCGATCGTGCTCTGGCAGAGCATCAGACCATATAAATAAATAAACCATAAATAATACTGGTGCAGCCCTACAGTTATATAGGTTTCTGTGAAACGTCAGTTTGAATCTTGAAACTGCAAACATAATTACCGTGTTGCTATGTCAAAAAAAAAAAAAAAGTACATTTTCACAAAACGCCAAAGAAAATCACCCACTGTTCCAGTGATCATGCTTTGGCAGGACACAAGACCATTTAAATAAATAAATTATAAGTAATACTCATGCCGCCCTGCCGTTGTACAAGTTTTGGGGAAATCTCAGCGTAAATCTTGAAAGTGCAAACATATCATAGTCGATCATCCAGATAATTTTTTTGGCACCTTCCCTCAGCACCTGGATACACTTCCTCGTCCGCTGTAAATGTTTGATAACATTTAAGCATGGGTATCCCTCAAAATGCAAGGCTTTGGCTTACAAGTTTTTGTTTATACGAGTGATATGAACACCTTCACCTGACTTCGAAATGATTTAAAACCTTTTACTGTGCTCAGCTCAAGACTGACGTTTCATGGTTATGAGTAGCAAGAGGCGAACGTGGGGGAAATTTTAGTTCTGTGCCAAATTTACAAGGTTCTACCACTGCGCATTGTAGCAAAAAGGCAGAAAGGCAAAACAAAGCATGAAAGAAAGCGCAGCAACAATGTTCGCATTTTGCCTTTCGAGTGCATTTGCAAATGCTTGAAAGACTCCCTAAATGATAGCACATTCTCCTCTTTTCCACCTCATCACCTTCCAGATCGTACAGCTCTTTGTGCAACTGCTAATACCTGACATTTTTAACAAATTCTGTGAAATTAACAGACAAAAGAAAAAAAGCTTCTTGTTTTCAAGACTGATGCATAAATTTAATATAAACTACCACAACGCAGGCAGTGTCAGCGAGTGTGATACCGCTATAATTCATAAAATAAAAGGTTATTGTGATCACAAAAATGCAACATACTTCTGTTTGAAAACAACAGCTTTTATTACACACATACTGAAATGCAGTTGGTCACTGATGTTTAGGGTCATTCAGCATCCGACACCCTCACCTAGGTGACTCGGGCAGGTGACTTGAGCACTCGGCTGAAGATGCTGCTCCTGACTGACTCTGGCTTCTTAAGACCAAAGTGAGAAATGGTTCCACACCCTGCAATGGATGCATGGTGGGCAGTTTTTGCGAGAAACAGACAGGGACACTTGCACTCGTAGGTTCGGAAAAGTAGCTTTGAACATTCAGTTCTTGTCTCCTGAAGGTCTGCCTTCACCCCCAAACACAAATACACACCCCAGTACAACCCTCACGTGCAATTCCCTCAGAACAGAGGAACACCTTTGCACAAATCTGTACACCAATGAAAGCCCAGAGAAAACTTCCAAGTGGCAAAAACTAGTTTTCCTAAAAATGTGACCAAAACTGCCATTGTCACTTTTTCACATTACACTTGCAGGGGGTTCATAAGAACGGATGTATTGCAAATGTACAGGAATCCAAGTTCTGCAGAAACCTTGTAGACGACAAATACTTTAAAAAAGTATTCCTTAATAATGTGTAGAAACTGCATCACAAAACACAGCCATGCTTAAATAATATTTCCAAACCCAGTTCTAATGACATCCTGAGAATGCCAGAGTTCATTCCACCCAACATTAAAATGAACCCGGCTTGGCGGAATCGCAGCAAACTATGTCAAATAAGCAAACACAGATGCATTAAATTATACATAAAAGAATACGTTATGCATGGCCAGCAGAAAGTTTGACTACATTTGCTGGAAACTGTGTTTTTTGTTCCCATAACCAATTATGTTTCTTGCCCAGGCCATTGCTCTGCGTGGCCTTCACTTTTTTTCTTGCCCACATTGTTCTTGCACAACTTCTGATGCGTATTTTATATGTTGCGTAAGAATAAAGGACAATCCAAATAGAGTCGTGGCCAAAAATGCCGTTGTCTTACACTTTTTTTCAAATAAAGCAACATTTCTTCATGAAAACGTTTTTTTTTTTTTTTTAATTCACATGCATTTCTTTGGTCTACAGTGGAACCAAGAAAAAAAAAAAAAAATACGTGAACAATCTCCTAAATGTTTCCACAGGAAATCCAAAAAACAATCTTGAAATTTATTATTGGCACCTTCTGCAAGCGACTACAAATTATTTGATTTCAAGCTGCTGATTTTTCTTTTCTTAAGAATTGAACTCACCTGCCATGCTTACTACTTAAATATCACCTATTCAGCCTGTTTCAATAGAGAGAAAGACTCATTCTCCTGTTTGGTCCCACTGTGTGTACCACAATGAGCATGGAGAAAAGAAGGAAAATAAAAGAAATGCCTGAGGATGCCATACTCAAGACTGTGGGCAAGCACGGACAATATCAAGGCTACAGGTACATCTCTGGAGGCCTTGATCTTCCCCATTTTCACTATATGTAATGTTATCGAGACGTTTGATGCTTGTGGCACCATAGCCGCCCTTCCTAAACATTTGAATGGTGGAGAAAACTTTATTAACTACTACGCGACTTCAAACTGACACAAGGTACAACAGCTTCAACTCACGCCATCGGCTGTCACCTCAGTGAAAGGGAGCTATGCGTTGGGAGACCCAGGGTGATCACGCTGCTCAAAGAAGCATCGTAAAGCACGGCTGCAATTTGTCCAAACACACCTGATGGTGGCAAAGTCAGTTTGGTCCAACGTCCTATAGACAGATGAAACCAAATTAGAGCTCTTAGGGAGAGTGCATCATGTCCAAGTTCACGAAAAGGAAAATGAAGCCTTCCTAGAAACATACGTATTCCCTTCAGTGGAACACAGGAAAGGTCCAGTGATGTTTCTGCTGGGATTAATTCTCTGACTCTGGCCCTGGGTTCCTTGAACGTATGCACGGTGTCATGAAATCAAGACAAAACCTGTGTGTTTTTGAGAATGACATCACACACAGTGTCAGAAAGCAGTCTTTCAAAGGTCAGAGGTCATGAATCTTCCAGCGTGAAAATGACCCCACACATATTCCCAAAAACTGTCCAGGATTTGTTCTAGTTCTAGATAATTTGCTGGAGGGTTCTGCGGCCAGCAATGAGTTCAGAACTAAATCCCACTGAAACCGGTGATCTGAAAATGGCAGTTAGGAGAAGGCACCTTTCAAATTTTTGAGAACGGAAGCAGAGACAAGTGAGCCAAACTGCCAGTACAGATCTGCAGGAAGTTCAGTAACTGCTTAATTGCCGACATTTTGACTAAAAGCTCTGCTACCGAACGTTGAGCCTAGGATTTCAATAAATTTGGCAGTGCAGTTTCTCTTGATTTAAAAGGATATAAAGGTTCCAAATAAAAAAAAGTTTAAGCAATATTAATTGTCAAATTAAAAATTGGTTAGGCTAAAATTTTAAACTTTTTTTGGCCACAACTATTCTGTAGCTGTAACCCTAAGAGAATAAAACGCCACTGCAGAGTGTTACAGCAGATCACAGCAGACTTTGGTGAAGATCACCTTTTCCGTGACCAACAAAGTCATCACAGACTATCGCACTGCTTCTTCTATGCTATAAAGTGGAAACCACAAAGTCTGTCCATCTCTACATCTCACCAATACTGAGCAGTTTGACCCAAATATTTGGCACATTGGTCCAGTCCAACTAATCTGTTATTCCTCAAATATTCAATTTTGGTGTGTTTGCCCAAGGCGAATATAATTTAAAGCACACATACTAACCCCTTTTAACTGGTATGAATTTGTCCAAATTACTGTATATGAAAGGTAAATTTAACAAAGGACAACAATTATGTATTTAACAATTTTAAAAGGAACAAAATGCTTTTTATTCTCTTTTTCATTTATTCTCCCCATTTTATGTAGCTTTTCCTAGTCTTCCACCTCAGTGTAAAAATACATAGCTGGTGACAGGCCTGTAAGTAAAACCAACAGAATGTGGACATCTCAGGAGACCAAGGGACAAGCTTTAGAAGACAGACTGATAACTTCTCAGCACATCTCAGTACAAAAAAAAGGCCGTTATCTTTAAGGACCAGGCAGGAGTGTCTCCTTTATTTCAATTGAGTTGAACTTGATGATGATAAAGATCAGCTGATAGTGGTTGGGTTTTCAGGACAACCAATAAAAGTCTATTTTGTGCAGTGCCACATTCATTGTGCGGGAAGGTCTGAGTCAAACAAAAGCTTTATAGTTGAGCTCAATACACTTTTGTCAGTGACATTTTTTCATCAATTAATATTGGAGGTACTGACAGAATGTGTATTCATGTTGGTCGAAAGACATTTGCTATTAAGAATATATTTTCATTTATTCACTGACACGGTTTTCTTAATTTTTAAATCAGTAAAGAATAATTTTAAAGCAACACACAAATAGTAACGGAATAAACGCTACATCCAGGAAACCACACAATGAAATATTTTGCTAGAGTATAAATACAAGTGGTTCTTCTGGAATTGGATGTACTTACTGCTGAAATGAATGCCACTGATTTTTTACAGTGATGTTGTTAGGGCTGAAATTTAGTGTGAACTTTCGTTGTGGACATGTGCTTGAAACATATTAAGCTGCAGGGTTCAGTACATCATTGAAGACACATTTTTACCTTTCCTTTTGTATTCATTTCTGTCTAACTTGGGTGCTGTGATTGAGGAACATGGAGAAAATCTCCATGTTATTAAAAGTCCATCAGGATATTTCTTCCATGGAGGAAAGAAATATGGGAAGATTTACATTTTTTTGGATGACTTCTTTGTGTCAGATGATATATTTTATTATGTCATGAAATAAAGCATTATTGTTATAAATAAGCATTTTTCTGGTGTAGGATGATAGAGATCTGACACTTGTCATGGAACGGGTGACCACTCAACACCCCCACTAGACCAGCCACATAGGCCTTAACTATGCATGGTTTCTGGCTCCACAGATTCCAGTGTTTTTTTATTTATTTATTTTTTTTCCCTCTCCTTCACTGTCGACTGACTTGTCCAGCTCAGTCATTTGCTGTCACTGTCACTATCCTGCTCATATCTATTTTCCAGAGCTTTGTGTCTGCAGAGAACAGCATGGTAAATATAAAAATATAAAAGAAAAAATATATTAAACTGAAACTGCATTGAATCTCAGAAGAACAGGGTGTAATGCAGGGTGCACCCTGGACCCTGGCAGTCTCACACACACTTAGTCAATCACATACACAGCACAACCAGATTAGTGTCACAAAAACACCTGAAATTCAGGTCTTTGGACTGTGTGAGGACATCAGAGCACCTGGAGGAAACCCACATGAACACAGGGAGATCATGCAATCTTTAGACAAATCAAGTTGGGTTTGAAACCCTCAGCCAAACAGCTGCGACACACCAACAGTACCTACTCCATCGCCATACTAAATATCCAAAAAAAATACATGTACAAAAAAAATACTAGACTGTTTTACAAAATATTTTCTTTTTCCCAGTAATCATTTATAGTATTTCTGGTTTTCCCAAATCCCTGCAGTCCAAAAATATTCAGACGCCGCATCCCTGCGCGTGTGACTCAGATCTTTTCAACTACACAATACTCAAGTGCATTTAAGAAGACTGCCAAGCCTTTGCTGTCAGCTTGTAATTCTAAGACAGCGACAGGGCCCTGCTTGTCGAAGGGATTCTAACAAAGGTCCTAGGGTATGAATCTGTCAGTCATTTTGATTAAGGCATAAGGATTCCCACCTCCGACGCACGCTTCTCAGAACAAACGGCGGCTTGGAATGACAAAGCCCGATTATCTTAACTAAATTGCACCCTGCCATTTCCTGCCCATTTGTGTACTCTGCCAACCCCCCCCCAGCACCACCCCCTCCCTATCCCCTCTCAGCTCCCAGCATGCATCATGTTTAATTGACAGAAGTCTGCGGTGTCCGCTGCGAAAAACTTTAAACGGGTAAGAAAAGAAGGAAAAATGTTTAAAAACAAAAATTCACAGCAAACTGCAGCCACCGAAATCAGTCGTCAGACAAGATGGGTTTTTGCCAAGGTGTCGCTCCAGCAGGGCTGAGCATCAAAGTCCCACTATCTCCCCTTCCACTCCTGCCCACACATCAAACAGGCCGTTGTCTCGGTGGCACAAGAATACGGGAAGCGAGACCCCCCTCACACATTCACAGCTGCACCCCCCGTTGGACTGCCCCACAGCCTCATTCTCTGAGTGTTTGTTTATAGCCACAGGCGGCATTGCTGCTTTCGTGGTGATTCAGGATTCATAAAAGTGGACGGCAAGTGAGCAGGCAGTGAATGCAGATGCCACAGGTAGGAAACGGCCCACAGTAACAGCGGTTACCGATGCACAAGTTTGTTCCGGCACCATAACTGGACCTCACCAGTAATATTTATTTATTTTTTTTAAATGGTGATTAAAGCAAGCCAGTATAAGAATGATTTTTTTTTTTTTTAATATAATTTTAGCAAAGTTCTGTTTTTTTTTCAAATTTGAACATTTAAGGATACTATGACATGAATTCAAAGTAATACAAGCATTTAATTATTATTATTATTATTATTATTATTATTATTATTATTATTAATAATAATAATAATAATAATAATAATAATAATAATAATAATAATAATAATAATAATAATCAAGCAAATCATGCATGAGATTTGATTTGAAGCTGCAGTGTCAAAAGCAACAGCACATTTATATTCCAAAAAATATAATTTGCACCAGGCTTTGTTAAAACTTTGTTAAAACTTGAACCCTTTATGAGAACACTAAAATGCATTGCAGAAGCCATTCTAGAGGACCTATGATGCCACTTCTCCCCTCATAAAGAGCCTTGTTCCAGAGTCATGGAGTATGCCATTTGTCCCAGTATAACCCAATAAGACGGCATTTATCTTGCATGAAAACAGAAGACGATAACATCGGAAAAACAGCTATTCTGGGAAAACAATTTGCGCAAGACCTGCATTATAAATAAATACATAGCAAACACAATTTATGGATGTAGTGAAGGAGGACGTGCAGGTGGTGGGTGCGACGGAGAAAGATGCAGAGGACAGGAAGAAGTGGAAACAATCGATCCGCTGTGGCGACCCCTAACGGGAGCGGCCGAAAGAAGAAGACATAGCGCAAACAACCAGCGACAACAGGATGAGGTAGTCGCTTAATTCACAGCATACAATTTTAATAGTTAATATTAAAATTAATCGCATTGTCATCTATTGTCAGATATTGTGTTATCCTAGGATTAGAGTCATGAGAAGAGTTTCAGTTAGACAAGCATTAACTTTAACATCTTTAGACGCTCCCGTATTTTCAGGCACCATCAATTCGTAATTGGAGCATCGTGTTTGGTAGACAGCATTTCAGCCGACCGGTGCGGCTGAAATGAACCAAATACAGCGAAATTCGTGGTTTAATAAGAAACAGTGTGCACGCAGTAAGCGCCGCTCGATAAAATGAACGTTATCATGCACTTGAAGTACATATGAAATCACATTGATAAATATGCCAATCGGAGAAGCTGGGCCCGGAAGGTGTTGAGGGAGGAAAGACAAAAAAAAAACAATTCTGAATTAGAATGGAATACACAGCGTGATAATTCAGTATTGTAATACCACTTATCATTTGGTCCAAAATTGAATAAATGCACCCCAGCAGTGCACCTATAAGCCCTTAAAATCCACTTGAAAAGTTGCAAGACATCGGATTGCTTCCATTCCACCGAAACAAAAACACGCAAAGAGATTGTTTTGCTCCTAAGATGCTCTGTAAGGCCGATTAAAGCAGTTCCTATAAAGAGTGAGCAATCATTTATGTTTAAGGATGAGGTGATGTAAGGTTTTTTTTGGATCTGTCAAGTATGGCATGGTACTAAAATTGCTGGTGGGGTCTATCTGCTTGAGTCACGGAAGGGCTCATCAGGGCGTCTATTGAGCGACAGATCATTTATTTCCGATAATGAGAAAATTAATCATAATAATGACTGAATGCTGTGTTGAGTTCCATGATAAGAAAGGTTTCAGAACTTTATTTCTTGACATTTTTGACTTCTTACAGTTGAAAAAGGAGCCCGCGGGCAAAAGGAAACACCTGTGGATGAGGCCCTGTTGCTCCACAGCACAGGCTTGCGAGGCCCCTGCTGACCTCACCACCACCCTGCCATGAGCAGGACGGTCATCGGCTCCATCTGCCCAGCTTCTGGTGTAACCCATCCATCACTGTCAGAGCACCGCCACCAGGGGTGAGCCCAGGACTGGCCATTGGAGGGGACCGGGAAAACGCTTGCGGGTTCGCACTAGTCCCTTCGGCCCGGGGCCCGAACGCAGCTCTCCATCACGCCTGTCACACCGAGTGGAACCCATTCCTCCTCACAGACACATTGTCCGCAATCGACATGGCAACAGCCTCCGCAGGGCACCATGTCACTTAAAATTAGTTGGCGGCAGATGAACATCACGGGCTGGGCTTTTAGGAGAGGTCACCAAGCAGCCAAGCTGCCAACTGTCCCTTTCAAGGTTACTGAGATGACAGTTATTTTTATTTATTTTTTTTTAAAGAAAACTGAACAACTGCCTTTTGTAGGCAAGATCCACACTGGCATCCTTTAAACTTATAGCACATACACTTACAACCTTATGATTATATTATATAATATTTATTTTATGAGTCCTGTTTTTTTGTTGTACAGACTAACAGTAACAACTTCATCTGCTGCCACAGGATACCCAATTGTTGTGCAGGTATCTGTCAGGTTACAGGTGCATTTTATAAAATACAGTTTTAATTTATTTGCAACACTTTTCATTTGTGATTCCATTCTAGTTGTAAAGTGAAATAAATTTAGGAATAGAAGTAAAAATACAGTTCAAAGTTATAACAGTGTGCTGTATTTATTATTCTATATTTTGAATAATGAATAATGTATGAAATTAGTGAAAAAATATTGTAAAAAGCTCTGTTATGTATCATGTGTGCATGTTTGCTGTTCATATGTCCATAAGGTTTATATATTGCAAAACAGTGCAAGGGGATTTGTGACTTGCGGTAAAGTAGGCTTAGGGCAAAGTCAACAGAGCTGAATATCAGTCTAAGTCAAGGATCACCTGTATTTATTCGTTTGCTTATCTCTGTTTATTGTTTATTCATATTTGTCTTTTTAAAGGTATTTCTCTGTATTTACTTTTTTAGGTCTACTGTGCACTGGGGACCCAAAGAACTTCACTTCATTCTCGCTTGTACACCTGTTCTACAAAGAAAGCACAATAAAGCAATTCTGGATTCTTGATTATTAATACGAAACTTCCTAAAAGACGTCTGAAAAATTAACAGTGTATTGTCAGACCACGACTTGCTGACCGAGCAACCTAAATTCAGCTTGACACAGCTACAAATTAGGACCATAGGGAGGCAGCTCGCTGCGAAGCCAGATACCGCTTCTCAGTTTGCCTCGGTTTTTCCTCGAAGAACAAATAGCTGTTTTCAAAGGCACGCCAATGCTAATCTCCACATCTATCTGCATTTTAAATAAACGCTCTACAACTCATAGCGGAGGTGATTTTAATCTGCATTAACTATTTAACTGCAGACGGCTCTGCAGTTTCGCATCCATGCAGATGGACAAATCTGACAAATCTGTGATTCTGATTTCTGCCTTATTTTGAGCCAAGGTTGAAAGATCTGAGGTCAGTGGTCACTCGATTATTTTTTCCCCCGTTTTCCGAAAATACTTCAGGGATGGCAACCCTTGCTGGAAAAGCTACCGCGGTGACCATACCTCACATGGCCCAGGATAAACAGGAAAAAAAATAATAAAATAAAATAAAATAAATAAAACATGCTCACCAATTAGGCAAATGGTTCATTTGTGATAGCTTACTTAACATTCCATTGCTTCTGGCTTCCTATCAAACACAAAGTGAATAAAACATCAAAGGCTGGTAGAAAGAAAAAAAAAACGCATGCAAGAATGCAAGGTGTAGAAGTACCTATTGTTTTCTCCGACAAAGAGAAACCTTAATTTCAGCCTGAAATGCTGTATTTCCATCTGTAATAAAATACAGTACATATATTTTAAAAGGGGAGAGAAACATGTTTAATATAATGTAAAAGACTGACTTTTTCAGTTCATTTGACATCTAATTGTTAGGTGTTAATACATCAAAATAAGATCGTGAGTGGAGCTCATATTTTGTAGGTTTCAGGAAAGTGATATTAAAAATGCTATACAGAAAAGCTCTTCTTACTGGCAACTCCGAGTCTTATAAATTGATTAGTTTAATCCTGGTGTCAATATATAATATGCAAATACACAGAACACAGTACAACTTGGAAATGTCCAGCCTTCCAAAAAAAATCCAAAATACTTGTACATCTTTGGAGAAAATGAGCCAGACAAACTGTCGGTAAATACATGCCCACATACAGTATAAAACCATTTGTCTTAATAAACTAAATTGTAATATCATTATCCTTGGCAATGAAGTGGCCACAGCATGTTTTTACCTGTCTTAACTTGAGCTTCAATTATTCCACCAGCTGTTACCAAGCAAAGAAGTCAGATGACGTACAGGTACTTCCAGCCAGCAACATGAAACCTGAAGTGTGAAGTGCACCCGAGTCCGTTTCTTCCACACATTTACAACTCCTGCGTGAGGAACTGCCTAACCCAAGTAAGACGTAGCCAAGTGGCCCTTTTAGCAATAAAGTTGAGTCTGAAACAACGCTCTTCTATTCAGCAGCTTTTGTCCTTGTTCTAAATCGGTTTACTCATTTTGCAGTCACCAAATACCTTGCATGAAAGTGTATTCTGACTACTGATCCTTTTAATAAGATCACAAATCGGGGGGGGCTTCTGATGTGAATTAATAATCTGCATTTTTAATCTCCTTCAGAGAGAAACACCGCAGCTCCAGGTGACGGCTGTATGGTACCGGATGGGCAGAGACTTGGTGGGAGATGTATTATATATAAAAGTGGTACGGAATGTAGACCTCGAGCTCCCACTTGCTGTGCATAGTACCTGGAGGATAAAGAGAGGGATAATAACCTGGAGAGAAGCCTGTGATCCTATGCAGTCTAGCCTTCCAGGAACTGCTGAAGAGACGATATTCCCTGCTGGTGTGCTGCTACCACTGCTTTCATTTTGCTGGGCGCCCACTGGCTAATCGGCAGTTATTAGGTAGGCATTAGAAAAAGGTATGAGGTTACAGTGCAGCCCTCCCCCGTAGCCTTGACCCAATATCACCGGATTCCACCAGTTTCTCCACTGTTTATTACCTAAATACTATGGTTCCCTGCGCTATGAACAGCAAAGCTAATGTTTCTTTTTAAATCAAAATATTCCAATTTATATACTTTTAATTGTTTTTTCTTTATCTGTCAAAAAAAAAAAAAAATCTCTTTTTATGCACCCAGCTGATAGATGTCATCGTAACACGGTTTACAGCTCTTACCTGGAGTTTCTGAGTGTTGATGGTCAACAGCAAGTTGACAAAAACTGCACATATTTACAAGATGGATCAGTCAACAACCAGGATTAAATGGCATTTATACAAACGACATATTATTAAAAAAATAAAAAATAAAAAAAAAAGTCATTTTTCATTTCGGATGTATCTGACACTTGTACGCAACCTACCCTGTAAATTCAGCGACATCAATAATAAAGTTCTTGCTTGCTGCACCTTAGTAAGTGTTGGGATTTTGTATTTGCAACAATGAACAAGTTGAGGAGCCACCTGTACACTGCGTCAAATTATAAAAATAAAACTTATAAACGGTCACACAAATGTGGCTGCAGTGTTGAGAAAGGGAGGAGAAGCATGTCTGAGTCCTCAAACTCGGAACCGTGTCATATTCAAAACCCATTAGGGCAGGACAATAGACCACTGCTGAGCCTGAGGGTTTCCACTTACTAATGGTTGCAAATCAAAAGCCTTTAAATCATAAATTTTACCGTGCGGACTTTCAAATGAGCCGGAACTTCTATGGGACGAAAATGCATTTCAAATGAACTGCAATAGCTTCACATTAGAGAAACAAATAATATATTTTTCCTATTCCTATCATATTAGAGGATATCTAACCCAGGCACACAGAAATACTTTAAGGTTCATTAATGGTAATCTGAGACTGATTGTGCTTCCTGCATCCCTGCTTGCTGTGGTACTTCAGGTAGGCAATGACCCATGAGATGGCTAAAGCAAATTAATGTAATACCATACACTACATTACTGTTGGTCATCAGCAGGGGATAAACTTTCCCTGTCCTTTTTGTGCTGAGAGTGAACACTTTTAGGTGCTTTATGGACCATACAAAAGTATGCATTTATTTATTTATTTATTTATTATACTGTGTGTATATATTTACACATACATACATATGCATGAATAAATATGTCACATATGCATGTATATAAGAAAGATATACACGATTAAATGGTTTACACCTACTTTACTGTGCTGATTTAGCAAGTTGCTTGCATTCCTTTTTTTTCCGCTTTTCAGACTTCACGACGGGCCGAAAGAAAGGTAACTCAACTGCAATGCATCGCACGAACAGCGTGACACCTCTGCTCTCGGGATGCAGGTAGCATTCTAATGTGCCCGTAAAGGCCAGACAGGTTGGAGGGGAAAGGACCTTCACTGATTAGCTTTTCTGGAGCTGCTTTCAGTCCTTCTCAGTAGAGAGAGCAGAAAGGATTTTCCTACTTGCTCATTTCATTCCAGCTATCTTGAAAATGTAAAATAAATGCAAAAACTGTGACTGTTTTGCTTCCAACCCAAGCTAGTTTGTGCAGCAACATTTCATTACAAAAATACTTAAATTACAAAAACACACTCGCACCACACTGTCACTATCTGCTCAATCTTTTCAAGGTGCTGGTGGTCCAGAGTTTTTCCTAAAACCACTAGGCTAGGAGGTGAAAACCCAGGTGAGATACTAGTCCTTTACAGGGTAGCCACACACTATGGACAATTACGCATCACCAGTTGACCTGAAACGCATGGATGAGAGGGAGGAAAACCATACAGAGATGGGGATTTTTATATCCGTTCAGAGAAAAGCGTCTGATAAATTAATAATCGTGCAAATTCTAGACAGCATGAGCCAGATTTTAACCTGCATTGAAGAGGCCAAACGCTGTAAGGTGGCGATGCTTCCTGCCATAAAAACGCTTAATTTCAAAATTGTCTGCCCTGGTCAGTAAAAGTAAATACCATATTAACTGTCCTCTTATCTTAAGTGGTATTTAAAAAGGATAGGATAAAGGTAGCCTTTTTTTTTTTTTTTTTTAAATAACAAAATGGTTGGTGCTCAAAAGGTTAAAAGCTATTTATATTAACTTGAATTTGTTGTTTTTTTTTTTATTTTTTTAAAGTCCTCAACTCTGCACCATTGGGCCATTATAATCCCAGTACAGGAAGAAGACAAGGAAGTAGATGTTAATCCAAAGACAAACAAGCACGGTGGTGCAAACAGTTCAATTTTAGGGTGTTTATAAGACAGACGCAGTAGCGGGTTCGGGAAGCCGTCAGAGCGCACCGCATTAGGGCGCTCCTCCTCGGAACGCAGCCGTGAACAGACAGCTGTGGGCGGGCATACAGATTTGTCATCGTGGCCTTGGAAATGTGCGGAGACAGGGAGTGGTAATGAGAAGAGTGCATTCATTAAGCACTGCGTCCGCTGCTACCTGAGCTGCCTTCTTGAGTTGCAATTACTTCCTGTCTGTCCTGGCTCCATAATGAAGTTAGGCATAAGCCAGTACCTCCGGATCACAACACCTTTCCCATTATCGCTGCTGATGAGGCCTTTTTCTAGCGCCTAATAAAGGAGCACATTTACATTCCATGCACCTCCGAAGCAGGAGCCCTGCCTTACCAATCTGTGCTCAATTTCCAGCCTTTAAATTTTGGCTTTTTTACATTATAATGTGGAATTTTGAACTAGGACAGCTGTGGAAGAATACATTTTACCAAGTTTCTTTTTCTTTTTTTTTATATATATATATATATTTGTTTCAATTGAATGGTTTGTTACTTTGTCAGAAAGTGGATATTTTTAATCCCCCTATTTTGCTGAAATTCTTTCCCATATAAGTTCTTTTCTACATCTACCGCCCACAGAGCGCAAGTAACCTTTGTGGCTCTCAAGTTACTTCTTTGTCTAAGTTTTCCCACCAAACAGGTGGGTGTGACTTTCTCATTTCATTCCTGATTTGGCTGTTGTTATGCACTCATTTCTCCTTGGTGAGGTCCGCTATTGTATGTGTCACACTTTAACACGTTATGTAAGGGCTTATGTGCCCAGAACAGGACGAATCGCTATCTTGATTCTATCATCCATACACGAGTGTACATTGTGTTAAACTCCTAGATTTGTTGTATAATTAAAGCATGAATTAGAATGGTTTGCTTTTGGTTTGCTTTTGTTACTTGTTGTTCAGTAATAAAAATTCTTCGACACAGGCACAACAGAATTCTCCCTTTCTACATGGACATTGCACATGAATCGTGCCTACCAGGCTTTTAAGTTGTGTCATCCTGGAAACAACTCGGTCATCGCAGAGGTCAGAGGAAGGCATAACGTTGTCCTAAATGTGTGCTGACAGCATACGGCTTCCCAGGACATGCCAGTTATCATGGGCAGCAGGTGGTGTAGCTGTTATGGTCAAAGGTGTTCAGCCCAAGAGGGTCTGGCCTGTCATGCCCATGAGCAAGGTTCTCAACCAGAATTGTTCCACTATGATATCCAGTCATGGAAAGTTAACTTAAAATAGTAATATTAAACACATTCAGCCTGAAGGAAAACAAGACCTGTTTTGATCCAGTTGTGTATCTGCTTATATAACACAACAAAATGGATACAAAAAAATTGAAAAATACACAAAATAAAAACTACAAGATAAAATAAATTAATAAGAACACCTAAAGTAGGACAGTGAAGTAGAGCCCTTTCCTGCAGGTTAGCAACAGGGAATAGGAGCTTATGATGGGTTCTGGGTCACAACAATGTCACCTCTCTCTGATGCACGCAGAAGGAGAACAGCTGAAGGAGACCTGATGGTGTTTCACAGGCCTCCTCCACCGATCGCGGCAATGAGAAACGCTCAAAACGCTCAAAAACTCCTGTACCCACTAAACTGAGCATATCGGAGCATTATCCTCAGTGGACAATGCAATGCGATACATAAATATGACAAATGTATCTTCTGATATAGCAGATTTTCCAGAACATGAAGTCAGCATATATATCCTTTTCAAGTCTTGCTCCCCTTCCCGTGTGACTTGCAGATTTGCTGTTCATTGTTTGTTGTCTTTTGCTCGGCAAAGATGGTAATGCAATCATTATGCATTCAGCCTGACCACATTCTTTATTTTTTCATGCATTGTATAAATGCATTTAAATACAGTACATATTTGAGTCCTGGCAAATAACACTTGTTCAACAGTGCTACTCCAGGTTTGGCTAGAAGCATCGTCAGTATACAAAAATACTGCCCAGAGTACAGGGTTTCGGAATGAGAAGCTCCAAAGGTACTGTGTTGAGACACTGACAAAGTTGGTGCTCAAATTTCAGATGGTGCCATCATATTTCAGAAAATCCTCCAACCAGGGTCTGGACTTACTCTGGGCATTAAATGTCCAGCAGCTACCATCTGTAAATATAGACCGGATGAAGACAGGAAAGGACTTGATCATCAGTCAAAAAACAGCAGCTGTGTGTCACCCACGCAGGTGGCAGTTTCCTCCAATACAGGGAACGATTTATTCGCTCCTCTTGTGCTGTGAGATCTTGGGATGTGAGATACCAGGTAGCCATAAAACGGAATGCCAAGAGGTGGTTTGGGGAATCGCCGGCGACCACCACAAAAAGGCGAGCCAAGAAAGTCTGACCAACTCTCCGTAGTATTCATTAGCAAACGTGGACATAGGAACCCCCAACATATGTGCAGTGCCATCTGCCAAGTCCCCTAGCCCGTTCTGTCAAACGGAAAAACTTAACACTCATTTAAATATATAGGCCAGACAACTCATTTAGACATTCACACACTTGAGTCTATCGTGTATGTGTATTTACACAACTTTGCTGTCCAGTGGAAATTTCTTTTAAAAAAAAAAAAAAAAAAAAAAAAAAAAGGGGGGGGGGGGGGGGGGACTTTAAAGGCCTAACAAATCTCAGCGGTCAAAGTTAAATGTATATTAATAAGCATAGGGTGATCAAAGTCTGTACTTTCAATCACACAGACCTGAAGGAAGGATGGGATAAAAGAGAAAAAGCTGTGGCTACAATGTTTCAGCAGAAATGTACACAGGATTTCCTTTGTGCATTACATATATGGAAAAGTTTATAAATGTCCCTGTAATAGTACATGGTTGTACAGTGTGATGGCAGCCGGACGATGATGCAAATGAGCTCGATGATGAATTTTAGCTGCTTAGAATTCCAAGACTGTCCACTGGCCCAGATTACCATGATGCTTATGATCAGCAGGCTATCAATGAGCTGATGAATGTCTCTGGTAGACTAGATTCTGCAGAGGTGTGAGTCCAAACCACAGGCCTACAGTGCAGGCGGTACTGGAACAATAAATCAAGGCAGAGACCCAACTTGTGACTGTTGTTGCCACGCTGTATGAAACACCTCTCCCCCATACCCGCTCGATACAAGTGCCGCATCAGACACCCAGGCTGCATAAATTACCCTTGATGACATCGATCTGCCATCAGATCTGCCCTTGCTGAGGCTGTCCCCCCCCCGGCATGGGGTGAGATGGTGGCACGATAAGCCTGGAACATGCAGAGGCGAGGGTGTGTTTTGCAGAGGTTAGCATTACCCCACAGCACCCAAACATGTTCGCTAGCACCTCTAATTCCCTGTCACTCTTCATTGATTCCGGTCGCTCGGGCGTGCCATTATCTTATTACCCGAGCTGCCCAATGGCTCCCATGCACAGTGTTTCGCTCCTTTGTTCGCCACCCCAGTGCAAACTTGTGTTGACACGTTGACTGTGTTGTGTAGGGACACCCTGTTGGCTTGGTGAATATTCAGGGCATAGCATGCAAACCAGAATAACGCTAATGATGCTGAATCTCAGCTTTGGGCACCGATGACTGCAGAGATGGGCTTGGAACATCACGTCTGCGCATTGGTTGTCCGATATACGCAGTCAGGCTCACATCCGCCATGAGGGGATATTGCTGTGAGATGCGATCTGCAGTCATAGTGGCGTGCAGGCATCTCCCCAGGTCCCCAACTGCAGGGTTGCACATCAAAGAGTCTGGTCCAAATTCAGCACCATGGACAGCGTGGCCCTGAGTCGCAAACCCCTTTAACACCATCTCCCTATCCTCCCTCCTCAGTTCCCTCCCTATCTGTCGAACACGCCCCAGCCCTCACCATACGTGGCCGGGCACTTAAATCAGGACCTCAATCTTGCTCATGTGACCCGTAGCCCAGTGGCACTCGAGGTAGCAAGGAAAGGTTTCTTAAGACTCAAGAACCCCTTTGTCCCAAGCCCCACCAACTGATGCCTGTGGCTTTCAGTGTGCATTGCTGTGGTTATGATGAAATGGCTTTTTTTTTTCTTTTTTTTTTTATATTCGCCCTGCAGGTCATAGCCTGGTTCCTACAAAGGCATTCTAGAAAGATCTCTGGAAGCACAGGCATGTCTCTCAGAGTCTCCCCATTTATTACCAGTTGGTCGCCGGCAAAAGTTAAATTATGAGCTCAGTAACAATAACACAGAGAGTCTAACATAATCACCTCCACTTTGTCATCTGGATCCTTATTGGGGCGCAATGTTATTATCAAAGGCAGAGGTAGCCATAATGCTAATAACTGTATTACGCACAACAGCATATGCCCGCTTACAAAGCTAAGTGGCTATAAAGTGTGCAACACCCTTTAGAATGATTTGCCACTCACGTTTAACTCTGGGTTCTTCATTATCAGCAGTTTACATGCAGAAGTGAAAACAAAAAAGGCATAAAGGGCAACTGATCAGAGCAGTGTCCTTGCCATCTGTGCGTCCTTTTCATTTCCAAGATCTCCTGGTTTTTAACAAAGTCCTGAGGGGACTCTATCTGGAATGGTAAATATCCTAGTTAGACGACCAACTTAAATCAATCCAAACTAGATGACACTTCAATTCCCAGTCCAAGCCCAGCCATATGTCACAAGTCCTGAAGGCTGATAAAGGCGTTGAAAACTTCAGAATAACTTCCAGTGGCGACATCTGTTTTGACATTAATGAGGAGATGTGTGTGTGTGGCGCTACAGCGTGGGTTTCATATAGTGGGAAACCTTGAGCTCCTGGCAGAGGGAGGAAGAAGAGCTTCAGTTTGTCTTCTTATCCTCAAAGAAAGTGTCAACTGCAGGGCTGCCTTGGAAGCCCTAAGCAGTGCAGGTCTAGGGGTGAATGGAAAGATCATGGCTTGACGTCAGAAAGCCACCATCAACCTTTAAGGTCAGTAAACCTAATAAGTGCACCGTACTGAGATCATATGAATTCATGTTCTGTACACTCATTATCTCACTTAGTCATCTGCATTATCCTCTGGTCATGGTGGTCCAGAGTCTATCCTGGAAGTTCTGAGCACTAAGCTAGAAGGCCTACATTGAAACTGGGATACTAGGGTAGCCACACATGCCCATATTCACTCATATGGGAAATTTACCAAAAACACTGACCATAGGAAGACCTGGAGGAAACTAAAAGAGACACGAGGAGAACATGTGAACCCCACAGACACCAAGCTAGATTCAAACCCACACCTCAAGAAACCAGGAACTGTAATGTGGGAGAACTACCCACCATGCAGCTGTGCTGCAACCATTTTTGCGTTCCAATATTTAAAATAGTAATCCTTAATAAGAACTTCTAGTCATTTTATTGGCCTGTTAATGTTTTAAACAACTTCTTGAAACTTAATGCAACCCCAACAAATGGTGTAACTTTTGAGCAGGCAAACTTTTCAAGCAAAACTACAGTAAAAACTGTTCTCAAAAGACTTGCAGGTGTCCTCAGTCACCTTGCATTTGGGGTCAGTAAATGGTGTTCTGCCTACCCCCACACCGATGTGGAAAATCTGCTCTTGCGGCTCCCTTTGCCCAATCATGTGTACAACATTTTGTGTTTGTAAAAATGTGCTGCAGACTGACTGATCGCAGGTACAAAGGGTCTTTATCTGAAGATCAGAGGGTCGCGGAAGCTCAACGCCGAATGCTGCCGCGAGTGAAAATTAATTCTAAAGCATGTGTTATCGGCATGAAACGAAGGCAATGTTTTCCATAATAACAAATAATGGAAATAAGAGTCAAGATAATCTATTTCCGCTGTCATTTCCATTAATTTTTTCTCATTTTTAAGAGAAAAACGTGACGTTCAGCTGCAGGTGTACAGTCAGAAGACAGAAACTATGAAATGAGCAGGGGAAAGAAAACGGTTTCGATTCCGTCAAATAAATAAGCCATGCAAGTTTGAAAGAAGCATGGTTGGAGTTTCCACGATAACAGAACCGACCGTGTAATCCGAGTGATTCAAGTCGAGGGGGTTTCATAAGCGCTCTCGGCTCACCTTGAGAGAGCACGGCAAAGGAATAACTTTCAGACTAATTTAAATTATGGTCCACTGATTCTGAGGCATGGAAACGATGGCCAATGGGAATTAAATGCCATTTCCACCCTGTGTTTTTCAGGGCTTCTCCAGGCAGAGAAGAAGTGCATCGTGCATCATATTGCAGTTCTTCACCGTCCCGTAAAGGAGTTCATTATTGTAAACCGACGCCCCTTCGAACCATTTCCGCATCCCAGCTAAACCTCCTTGAAAGTTAATTAGAAGTTGCGGTAAGCTGGCAGCTTCAGAGTGCTGCCTAAATAAGGCAGGACAGGCCCGGGCACTTGGAGGTCGCACACGTGCGGCCCCAAAGAACCCGCTTGCATTCCGACCAGTTTGTCGGCAAACACAAAATAAACTGCCTGCTGTGTTACAAAGGATGAGGCAGGGCAGTGTGCATTTGGCATAAACGGCGAAAACACCACATTGACAGTCCGTGGAAGTGAGCGGGACTGGGAATGGCTGCACGTGTTTGACAGGCTGGTGAAAAAAATAAATAAATAATTTTTTTAAAAATCCACAGTCGGCAGGCTGATGTTTATTTTAAACAAAAATATTTTTATTTACCACATTTATAAAACAACCAGAGCAGCAAGGTACGGCGAGATTGCATTTTGTTAAAAATAGATGCCGTTGTCACGCTTTTGTCTCACGGCTTACCGGGCAAAAAAAAAAAACTGGATAAACAAAAGCAAGATGAAAAGCATTGTTTTAAGTTTTGGTCTTGAAGTGACCCTTCCTGCTAATGCTTCGCTAATGCATGTTTTCTCTCCATGACCCCACACACTCTCAAGAATAAGCCTTTTAGTTTTCACACCTGGGCTTCATCCCCATAAATGCCCTCAAGTGTGCCAGTATACCTGGACTGCATTCAAGTGGGAGGAGACACAGTGGATTGCACTAAAGGGAAAGCAGCAAGATGGTTGTCAGACGTCAGCCGAGGCGACCTTTCCCGTGTGGCCCCGAATGGGGTCTGGCGCCAAGCTCGCTAACCGCACGGTTGGCGGAGGACTACAGGTAGCAGCTGGCACCTGGATCGGCCCAAAAAAGCAGAGCCCCGGGGCCGTTGCTAATCATTATCCTTCACTCCTTGTTTACGGCCCACTTTGGGGCACCCGCTTCCATTAGCGCAGGGGCCTTGCTGGACCAGCGGCTGCGTTCTCTCTCTGCAGCATCATCATCATCATCATCATCATCATCATGGAGCTGCCACCCCCCCCCCCCACGAGCACAACCGCAATGACAGGACCAGCTCCCTAAAAAACCCAGACCATTCCATGTCCACAGATGCAATCTTTAGGCATCAGCCATGGACACGCAAGCAGACAGACGGAAAGAGTTCTTGTCCAGCAGCCTGCTGGGAAAATGCTAGCAAAATGTTGCACGAGAGACCACTGTGGTCAGCCAGGTTAATCTTCCTGTCCGAAACAAGACAAACACCCTCACTGGTGTAATGGGTCCAGGGTTAGAGGGGCTGTGACATTAGAAGGCTGTTCATCTATATGTGGAACACCGCAGGAGTCAGAGGACTTTGTGGAGCAGGAGATGTTCTGTAACAGGACCTCAGGAGTTTCTGAAGTCCCCACCCCATGTAGCTGATATCTTTCAAATGTTTATCCTAGTTTACTTTGGTTGCACTAAAAATAATAGACGGTTCTAAAATTATGAAGAATGTGGTAGGGGGAACAAAAAAGCTGAGGGCTCATGAGGACCTCCTGGGAAACAAACAGCAAAAGGGTTAAAAATCTAATAATGAAGAGACTACAAATGTTACATAAACAGACCCACAAAAAATGAATGTATGAATGAAACAATTAGGGTTATTATTTTCCATTAGATAGTAAGTATTTTAAATAATATGATAAATGATTTCAAAAAGAGAAGTAGCCTCTTCCATATATGCAATCTGTCTCCCAATGACAACAAGACATTCCTCTGTTCGCCAGTGGTCCAGCAGATGAGCTGGAACACCGCTTCAAGTTACTCAAAGTGCTCATCACTGAGGATCTCTCCCCGACCAACAGCACAACCCATCTGGTGAACATGGTACATCATCATCTCCACTTCCTGAGGAGACTGAAACAAGCTGGACTTCCATTCGCCATCCCTGCTCTTCCTCTCACCTGGCAGTTCTGCAACACGTAATAAAAACTTCCCAGTCTGTCACCAGAATTTCCCTGCCCACCACCCAGACCACTTGCAAGCGGTGTTTCAGGAAACCTCGTACTGTCAGTAAAGACCCCTCTCTCCCTCTCCTCCATCTGTTTTCATCCCTGAGATCACTCTCAGAAACATATTTTCCCTTCGCAGGATGTTAGACTACTAAATTCCAGAACGCATAGGGCTGGTCACAACCACCCTCCCATTCTACCACCACTGCTGACTGTTTGCACTGATCCTCTTACCATACCTTATCCATTTATCATCTTATCTATTCATTATTCATCCACTCATCTGTCTCCATCTATTTAGTTATCTATTATTCATTCTATTCAATTCATCTGTGAAGTCCTGTGCTGTCATGCAGTCTGTTTATTTTACTGTGTGCTTTGGTGCAGGAAAAACTACATTTTGTTCTCTCTTGTACAGCATAAGGAAAGAATGATAAAAAGGAACTTTGAACCTTGGTGGGGGTCACAGAATCATAATGAGACCTGGACTTGCATGCTTTTGAACTGGGAACATTCTCTTGTCCACCTATGGTACTTCATCTCTTAAAAAAAATACAGACCCAGTGCCTCAAAAGATGGAGGAAAAATATCACGGGAGTACAATACAATCACGATCAGGGTCCGGTTTCCCAAAACCATTGTGGCGATCGTAAGTTCATCGACTTTCTATTGAACCGCGATGATCGTAACACCACAACACTTTTGGAAAACGACGCCGCGGACGCTAAAATACCGCGGAGCTTCTGTCAAGCGTATTGAAATATCTCAGCGCGCACAGGAGGCGAGAGCCACATCCCAGACACCCACTGATCCGTTATCAGATATTTTTCCCTCCAGTAAGTCATTTGTTTTCTTCTCATTCTCCTCTTTAGTTTCAGAAATCACTCGGGTCTCTGGGGAAACCAGAGACTGTAATGGCAGGGCCGTGGCAGTTTCGGAAACCTTCAAGTGGGCCCGTTTTGTGTGGGTATAATATTAACTCGGATGTTGCTCAGGTTAATGGCCACCACATTGTAAATTACAAGTTAAGTACTGCATGCCAGAAAATGCTCCCTGTGCGGTGGAGTAATACAATTCTGAGAACTGTAAACTTGGAAATAAAAGAACACATCATGATCACTGACTCTGAAGAAAACAATAAAACACAGTTGCTGAAAGTTAACTGCTTAGAAAACAAGATGTTGATTAATTCTACTTTCCAGCATGGTGTGACAAGAAATTCACAGGCAGACAGGGTAGTCTTGGAAAAGACTTTTCTGGCTGTGTGGTTTCACAGGTAATAAAAATGAATTAGAAAGAAGAAAAAAAAAAAATAAAAAACTCTAATATTATTTTAATGTATGTACAATATCTGACATTCCATTTTAATGAATAGCCTGTGTTATGAACATTTTTATTCCTCTAATATTATTATAGCCATTACTGAACTTGTTTTACCTTTCCCAACCCTTTCACTGCCAGTTGTACCAATAAAAGGAAACTTGATTTTAATATAGTTTACGGTATATTAATTAAAAGTGAATAAAAAAGGCAACACGCATGCTAGCTTTAGCACGCATAGCTACCAGATTTCTTTTTAACTAAAATATTAATAAAATGGCAATTAATATTAGCACTGGGGCTTTACAGTTCTTGGACTGTGGGTTTGTACTTGGTTTTGGGTCAAGCTCAGTCTGTTTGGAGCTTACATGGTATCCCCATGTTTGCGTGTCTTTCGTACATGTGCTCTGGTTTCTTCTCGCACTCGAAATATGTGCGTTTCAAATGGATTGGTGACTCTAAATTGCTGTTTATGTGAATGAATGTGTGGGAATGTCATGTAATAGGCTGGGCAGGGTGGATTTCATGTCAGGCCTGCACTTCTAAGAGATAATCCAGACCACCAGCTCTGCAAAAGGCAAACAGTTTTTAATAACGGATAGATAACTAACATTATTGGTAGTTTTTTCCTCCTAAAATGGATCATTTCTGACTTAAGATGGCCTTTTGGTCAAGTCATCGGTATCAATAAGAGCTGTTTTGCAGAAAAAAGGGCAGCATAGGGGACATCTGTCAAGGTTGCTCCTAGTCTGAACAAACAAATGTACTGCTTTCTACAGTTTCAGGTCGAGTTCACTGTATAATTCAGCGCCTCTTTTCACAAACAATCCATTTTAAGAGAAAGAAGTTATGTCCCATCTGGAAAAAAAAGAAATAAATAAAAAATAAAAAAATGACATTGAGATGCAGTTCTCTAGGGCCTTCATATGCAAAGCACTGATTTCAGCGATTTCCATTTTTCATTATTCATTTATCACACACACACGCACGCACAACCAAACACACATCCAAAAAAAACAAAACACGGCACAACAAGACTTGCATTGTGTTGCTCATTAACTGCGATCACGGAACCATAAAAATGTGTCCACAAAGAACACGGAAACAAGACACGGCTGACGGAATTATTCACCAGTTCCTGGGAAAAGGTAAACAATACATAGAAAGAAAACAAAAACAAACATGTCCCGTTACCATGGAAACGTCTGAAGCAGCTCGTGCGGAGAAAGGCGACAAAACGGTAGCTTTCGGGCGTCATTATGTGATGCCATGAGGGGTTTCAAAATGTGAAAGCTTGACAACGTACGGGTCACCCGGGTCCCAAAGAACCTGTCAGGGGCCACCCAATTAAAATGTATCCCGCAGCTGTGGAGTGACTGCTATCTAAACACCAGACAGGGTAAATATGCATCCGATAGCACAGGTTAAGCTCTCGGCAGGGGTGATAGAAAAGGTGAGAATGTTAATAATGCATGATCTGATGACTCATTGTTTTGTACTTGGCTCTGAGCCACCAGATATTAGCGTAGTGATTCACTTGAGTCTAAAATGGCAGGGAAACAATAGCGGGATGAAACACTGTACAACTACACCCCTTCCTTTAGGGTCTGGCTGGATGCTGGGTGTACGAGCCGACAAAATGCATGTAATTCATAACATCGGGTCGTGTAGGACTTGCAAACAAGAGCGAACATAGCCGAAAACACCATGTAGTTAATAAGTAATCTTAAATTAAATGTTAGCAATTTAATTAAACCGATGATTCGATTTCGATTCAATTAAAATGGCGACGTCCAAACTTTGGCTGGGCAGCATAGTAGGAAGCGCTGGTGACTCGCAGTTCCCGAGCTGTGAGCTCAAAATGTAGCTGACAGTTGTAATGTGCATCTCACAGCTGTGGGAAAGAAACCGTCCAAGTCATGCAGGGGGATAAAGATTTAAAAAAAAAAAAGTGTGCCTACTGATGTATTTTATAACAAATCTGAAACAATTGCTATTCCAATTTAAAATTAAGAGCATTTTTTTCCATGAATATTTTATTGTCTCTTTTCAGTTCTGTTCTTTTTCTGGAGAGTATTATACATTTGGGGAAGAAAAGTCAATAAAAAGAAATGAACACGAACTTAGAAAAAGGGGAAAAAATATTTGAAGATATTTTCTAAAACAGTTTGCAGCAATTATTTAGACAACCAAGTCAGAGTAAGTGTGACAGCATAGCTGCTGTGATTTGGAAACCATCATGTAGGTCCATTGAAGCTCAGAAGTTTCCAACTATATCTCAAGCAAACATTGAAAACTCAAATGACAGAACTTACAGGAAGACTGTGTCCCTTTGCCAGGTTTCAATTTGTTTGCTCGTACACCCAGCATCCAGCCAGACCCTAAAGGAAGGGGTGTAGTTGTGCAGTGTTTCATCCCATTATACTTACAGTAGGATATTTTGTTTGCACTGAGTATTTCCTTCCCAAACATAATACCATTTATTTTTTATATACCAAATTATATTTATTTTTGTGCTCTTGCTTTAGGTTACTGAATGTTACAAGATGCCAAATCTCACTCTCTTGTTTTTTTCTCCATAGTTAAAATATATGCATATCATTTTTTATTGTTACACACTGACACTGCGGATGACTTTGTAAAAATAAATAAATAAAATCCAATAGGGAAGCCTATCCCTTCCACTTTTTTTTTTTTTTTAAATCTCTTTTCCCTTTGCAATTCACTGTCCATGCCACATGGAACATAAGTTACAGTGAACTAAATAAAATAATAAATAATGAAAACCGGGAATATGTATTTGAAAAATGTAGCAGTAACTGAATTATTTGGGGCTCAGATGGCTGCCCTGTAAGTGTGAGCACTATGAACACCGATTGCACACATCACATTCCCAGCTCAGTCATGAAGCCTGTTGTAAACACTGCATTTTGATGTTCTAAGGCAGATCTGGAAAAGAGCTGAATTGATACATTAAAAAAAGGGAACTGAACCATTTACAAACGCTTTGATGCCCCTTCTTCCTGATGTTTATGCATCAGGGCTAAGAGTTAACAGAAAAGCATACTTCTTGTGTCAAAGTCTAAAACTGAATAAATCAGTGGATTGTACATTATCATGCAAAACATTGGGCCTTGATGGAAAATTGCATGTTTTATTGATATAAACAGTTGCTAAATTTTTTATAAAATATATATTTTAGAAAGTAGCTGTTCATTTGCTTTGGAAATAAAATAACCTGAAGAACTGGACAGCCCAGGGCTGTCCAATGCTGGCATTTGTTTAAATGCAGATGTCAGTGCAACACGCAAGCAGCTGCAGGCCTGAAGATTCATTCACCAGGCAGGGCAAACTGGGGTTAGAGCCCAGCTCAAGGCTACAGCTGTGTGCATCCCGCATCCTGTGCTTGCAAGTGCTTAGCCAAAAACATTGTCCCTCAATCGCCTGTCTCTCCTCCTACTAGATGCTCGCTGACAAATTGGTCAACAGTTTGTAAACAGTAGTCATAAACAAAAGCAGCATGCGTCTCAATAGCGACCATACGGCACATTTTAGAAGAAACATCTAAAAGTTTCCAGTCCTAATATTTGTAAAGAAAGAGTAACTAGCCTCCAAGGAAAAAAGAAAAAAAAAATTGTAAATAAATAAATAAATAAAATTTTTTAAATAAATAAAAATCATTGTCCTCGAAATAATGGAGGGGCAAAAGACATTGCATCAGATGGAAAATTCACACACCATTAAATCTTTGAAGCCTATGGGAATTTAAAGGAAAAAGTAAACGAATAGAAAGGGAAGAATAATGAGACTTCCTTTCTACATTAATGTATTTGGAATAAGAATATTATTTAGTCTATTGCATTGCTCTTGAACATAAAAAGCCAAAAGTGATCAATCTGCTTGAACAGAAAAAAGAAAAACTGAACTTATTGAAGAAAATGGGGTGAAACATCATGTAATAATACATGATACATTTATACGTAATTAAACAAACATTTCTATAGTAAAAATTCTGATTCTATTATCAATAATAATAATAATAATAATAATAATAATAATAATAATAATAAGGGGGACACTGCAGAACACTGAGGTGCACAACACACAAAGTATCTTCTATGCAGGTTAACAAGTTATGTTGTTCATCGCGATATTGAAAAGTCTTAAATCTCTTTGTACTGGGAAATAAAATAAATATTTAAAAATGCACATAAAGATTATGGCTATGATGTGAAATATAAAAAAAAAGAATAGTATTTTATTTTCAAGCTAGAAATATGCATTATGGAATGAGAGGGGAAAAAATAAATTTAAAAAAAAAGTGTAGGACTGGGGAAAAAAAAAATTGTTTAAAAACTGTTTGATGAAAGGGAACAACCGCGGCAAGCAAAGATATCCTCCTGCCCCACTACATTCACAGTATTATACATTTGTTCATGTTTTGCTTTTCTTCCAAATTAAAATGTTTTTAAAGCTTTTTCTTCATTTCTGAAATATACTTTCATACTGTGTAGTCACTGTTAACCGTAAATAGAATGATGCTTAAGATGACATTTACACAACTGTACATTATTAGATAAGGTAACTGAATTGAACTTTTACATAACTTATTATATTCAGTTACTTTAAGTGGAGGTTTATACATGGCACATAATATTATTATTATTATTATTATTATTATTATTATTATTATTAACAACAACAACAGCATGGGTTGTGTTGTGAGGTAGCGCAGTGGTGTGTGCAGTGATGGAGAGTAGCAGTTCCAGGAGGTCTGAGTTGTGGTTGAGCCTTCTGGAGGTGTCGTGGGCTTAACTCGATGAAACACCTATGAAGGAAGGTGCCCACTTGACAACCCCAATGAGATACTGTACCATCACTTCGCTATACCATGTGTGGGGTTATAGGGGTAGGTGGTTAACATTAGATGTTTAGGACACACAAGCCATCGGATAGTAGCTGGATAGGCTTCCTGTGGGTTTGCCGTGGTGTGTGCAGGTTAGGATAAGGTAAGACGGGTGCTTAGCATAAAGATCATCACTTCCCTATCGACAATGATCTAAAGTACCGCTCTTGAGATGTATGCACCGCAAACAAGCCTTAGAGGTACAGCAAACAACCACACCTCCTCTTTGAAGTCAACGTACATTTTATGGGCTTGCGCAGTAATAACATGTCTTTATCGGTACAATGGTAGCAAGAAAATAGGAAAAAATGATTACAAAAAAAATAAATAAATAAATAAAAAAGTTACTGTGTAAAGCTACTCGGACCATATCACATACCTGTGCTGTTCTGGAATTTCGATTTGCACCCATGCTCCTCCTATGGTACCCCAGAACAAAGTTCTTACACTGAATTGCTCCAGTATTAATTACCCTGTTGGGTAACTTATAGGTAAATATTTATCAGTAGCTTAGTATACAAACATTGAACTGTATGTCACTTTGGAAAAAAAGGTTCCGCTAAATATATAAGTAATAAATAGTAATAGTCATAATTATCACTGATATGAAGCCATGGCAACCAAATTTCTCCTACAGCAATGACAGCACAGGATACCTGGCATAAGGGATAACATGCTTACGTACGCCCAGCAAAAGGAGATCATAGCTCATACGAGTTGACATGTGCACTATGAAAACATCTTTACAAGTGTTAGAAGGCCTCAATTCACACCTGCTATAAATAAAAAATAAGGGAAAAGATACATGAATACATGAAAAAGTTAAAGTCAGATTTGGCAGCAGGTAACTTGGGAGCTCGGACCACTCCCATAGCAGCATCCTGGTACAAGGTACTTAAACTGAGCTGATGCAGTAAAAATTACCCTGTTGCATAAATGAATAAATCATTGTATGTAGAGTAGTGTATACTGTAAGTTGAGTTACAGACAGGGGTCACCTACGATGAATAAATCAGTAAATATATTAAAATATATCATAAAATATTAATAACAAATGTATCCATAATACATTTCAAAAGTGTTTGGAGCCCTGCACACAGTCATGAAAGTGTTTGCTCAATCAAAAGTGTACACAGGAGTAACAGGACATCCACTGCTCTAATGTGGAGTCATGTGGAGATCTTTAGAACCTCAACAAATTATCAATCGATACACAAAGTGTCCTTGTTTGTGCACAAAGATCAACTGCGCACAGTTTGTGTTCTCAGCACCGGGGACGGGGGGGGACGACAAACAAGAGCACCAGCGTGCTTCTGTCAGTGTGTGTCTGAGAACAGATGTGGGCTCGTGAGTTTAGCATTTCCCTCAATCTGGCGCAGCTTGCTAATTCGCTATGAAAGGCCGCTCTGTTGGACTCGGTGAGACGCCGAAGCACTTTTGCGCCAGGCGGGAAAAGCCTACTGAGAAAGCCCATCACGCAGCAATTTGGCTTTTGTGGCCGTGCTTAATGGGGAGAAGATGTAGGAGGTATTTGACGAATCCACTTTGGCACAGAAACAGAAAATGGTATCCAGACCCCCGCTCCCTTGGCCATCTACACTTCCCTTCCTGGAATTGATATCTGCTGTGTTGCCCTGTCACCGCTGCTAATTTCAAATCAGCAGTAAAGCACAGATTTACCTCTCTGGAAATTACAAATGCATACGCATGGCCACGAGCCCAGCATCATTACCTAAGTGTACCCCATCTCTCAGTTCATCTTCAGATCACCATTATAAACAAGAGGGACTGAATCGAGAGGAGGCGACGCTGTCATTTGGTAAACAACTTGGCATTAGCATGTTTACCCAGTGGTCATGGTACCTGCCTTTGGTTCAGTCAGCAGGTCTACGAAGGCGATTCGGAGATCCACTGAACTGAGGGAAGGGCAACTCTTCGGTAATGACGTCAAGTGGGCGTCAGCACCATCGCTTGCGGGAGAGGCCAACAGGATTAATAACTGAAACATTTCCTTCCTAGAGGAACGCTGGGGCTGTCGTGTTGGTTCAAGTCACCACTATGATTTGCTGTGGGACTGCTCACGATAGATTGCGGTTTGGGAAATCACCCGGAGACTCTGAATGTGATGACACATTTAGTTCCACCCCAGGCCTTGAACAGCTGGACTGTCCAAACTGTGGTCCTCTGACAGACAACTTAAAGTGTGGTGCACCATAGACCGGAGAGTCCAGCACATCTAATTCTTCTACCTTGTGCGCATTGAGGAGCCTGATGACATCCATCTGATGGAGACCCTCAGCCTCAAGGTGCTACAGCCACATGAGTGGACTCTCTTTTCATAGCTTGAGTTGGCCTTTGTTTGCCGAACCCCTTACTCCCCAAACTACACTTGGCTCAAATTGGCCTCACCCGGTCCAAGTCGAAAGTGACGACAGGCCCACAGTGCACTCCGCTCCCTGACAGTCGATCCCAGTCCACAGGTGCCGGAGCTGGGGAGCTGAACTAGTAGCTTGGCTTCATGATAGGTCCACAGGGTCTGCAACCTGCCCTCCTTAACAACATTGAGACGCCAGCCACTGGAGTGCTGCTCTACTAAATGGGCTCATTGGCTCAGCCCTAAAGCAGCGCTCCTGTCAATAAAGCTGAGGCCGGAGCTGACCTTTAACCCAGCCTAGCTGGCGGACACCCATGCATTCACCCTGGCCATTTTACACATTAAACCATTGTCAATTATTGATTCTTAATTGCCATTCACATCAAAATACTGTAGACACGATTGATGCAGACAGATCAAAAGGCAGATACAATGCACGATAAAATGTAAAATAAGTCCCTTTGGTAAAATATCACAGCAAGAAAGTAAAATGGATTTGTAGATTTGAAAGACTGCCAGCTTGAGTGAACTGATATTCCACAGGTAATAAATCAGATGAGCAATTTTATTGTTAAGCAGGTTAATGCTGATGTCAGCGTTCTGCAGGTAAGACAGCCCGTAAATCAAGATTTTTGCACATTCTTTAATTAACCTGAAAAAATGAGACACAGAGGCATTAGTCAAGTGCAACAATACATGAATTACAATCCCGGATCCTTCCAACCATAAACGGAACCATAAAGTCCAGAAACTACAAAATAATTTTTGCTTGTAGCCACAGGAGTAACAGATGCTCTAAAATGAAAACATGAAAAAAATAAATAAATAAAAAGAATAGTAACTCTGCTCCTTGTGCAACGTCTACTACCTAATTGGTGGGATTTGGTTTGTTGTTGTGCAATGCTTCTCTAAGCAATAAAGGGGAGATGCTGCCAAAAGGGATGCAAGTGAGTTAAAGCCTACACGCTGAAAATGGTCTGAACCACACAACAGTGGGCTGCCTCTCAACTCTGAGGCAGGAGGAGAGATGTATTCAGAATGGCATCGCTATGGATACCACATTTATTGCATTTCATTTTATTCTAAAGGACTCAAAATTGCCAAACGTGTATGTGTGTGTGTGTCCATCCAGTCCAAGGTGTATCCCATCTCATGCTTTCATAAACTTCATAAACTCTGGACCACCACAACAATCCTGCATAGCACAGACAGTCACTGATAATGAATAGATTAAAAAAATTAAAGGATGGAGTGATGGATGGACCAAACCTTAATCCCCGAATACTGGTATGACCACAAAAGTTTTGGCCTCGCACAGTTTAAACTGGACGATACCATTGCCATCTATATAATAAACATATGCAAATCTGCCTTTAACTAATACTCCCTGTTTTGTTGAATTTAAGCCATACAATGAGGAGGGCAGAGGTAGGCCTGGACCGGCAGATAAATATTCACGGCACTCTTTAACCTGGAGCCGAAACTTTGTCACCTTCCGTGCGCACATCGGCACTGCTCATCAGACAAAAACAAGTGCCTTTTACGTCAGTCCTCTTAGGGCAACAACCAGTTCAAGTGTTTACGTGAAGGTTATTTAAAGGTGCCGCTTCCAGTGGCTGAATTTTAACAAGATCTGCGCTTCTCCTTGCACGGAGCCCACAGTTAATCCAATGATCTCATCCACATCGTGTACCGCTTATGGGCCGTTATGCCTGAAAAAGCCCATATATGTCCACTAAATCCCACGTACGATATTATCATGTACTGCAAGCATTTCCCATAGCACATCTCACATTCTCCACTCTCACTTAGGTGACTCATACAACAGGCATCTAAAATGTGCAGAAAAGGACACAAAGGAATCTGTTTTTTCGGAAATGGCAATTACTTTTTAATGACACAACCACCGGTAGGTAGGCACTGCGGCAAATTCAAGTGCGCAAAAGCAGGTTGATGGAAATCACATTGAATTACGTTAGAACACGAATTTGGAGAAGTTTTGTCCCATGTTGCTCTAAGTGGAAACGTTACAGCAAGAAGAAAGTTGTGGCTGACGGTGCCGAGGTCAACGAGAAATGACAGGCCGGTCATTGCCAAAGGACAGTGATGTCACATCCATAGTGCAAACCAGCCACCCGCACAGGACCAATTCCTGAATGCGTTACACCTCTCTGGTCAAAAGACCCCAGCTGTTACTCATCAGACCCACCAAGCTCTCATGAAGATCATCTGGCTTAAGTTATGCTCCCCCAGGGGATCACAAGCCCCGCCCACCCAAAACTGCTTCTCTTTAATCTTTCCTCCCTCTTCTGCTTTTCCTCTGTTGCACATTCTGTTTCCCCCCTGCGTAAAATTCTCTATGGTAATTTCTGGCAAGTGGTGCTCAATTTAAGAAGGGGGGGAGAAAAAAAAAAGTTTATTGTACAAAACCAGACTCAGAAATGCAGGAAATGGCACAAAAGGTAATTAGATTATTAAACCGCACCTTAGCATCATCATGCATCACGGCTGAAGACGTTTAATAGACGCGGAACAACAGAGGGAATCATGACCTGTGATGTTAAATTCCAATCTCCTTCCGCTCAGATTGAAAGGGAGATGATGGCGAGGGTGCGCTATTCTGAGTCATGCTCTTGCCTTTCCATCCACCTCTCTTTTTTAAAAATTTTTGCTAAAAGTATGTTTACAGTTATGTAAATCAGGAAGACGTGGCTCACTTCATTCACATAACTACATTTATTATATCTGCTGCCAAAGGGAAAAGAGGGAGAGTATACAGGCGGGCTAAACTCAGCAAATCCACAGTACAGCGGATTTTGAGTGAACGTGCATGCGGCGCTCTGATCTGTGTTTGTTATTTAAAGCGTGTCTGACAGCTGTGTTGCGATGCACCATCAGTACCTACACCTTCTCAAGCCTCTTTCAGACATACTGCCGGCTGGGAGCTGCTTCCACGCCAAAAGGTTACAGGATTCAGACCATTTCCTTGGGGGTGGCACCAATGTCAACTGTTTACAACTGGGTAACTTTTACTCCATAAGTACATTAGTTAAGGACAATACAGTGGGAATGGTGAATCAAACCTTATATCTTCAGGTTATAAGGTAACAGCTGTGGCCACTACACTGCCTACTACCCAAAATCACATGGGGTTCTATGTCCTCGATCACTAAATTATACTTTTAGGCAAAAGAAAGCAGACTTCTACCACAAAATGTAAATAACCCATTTAGAATTGATGTTTATCACTTCCTCTGACACATGTTATTAATTCATTATTATTATTTATTTATTTATTTTAAATCAAGTTGTTACTAGGGTGATGCCCATCCATTGAGTTTTACCATCTTATTGTCCTAGTCTAGGTTGCAGTGCTCATCAGCCCACCTCTGAATGAATTGGTACAAGTTGGGGGGGGGGGGTGTAGTACCGATAGGATTCTGATCCATTGCAGAGTAGCCACACACACACACAGTGACTGTGGGAGAAACCAGAGCACCCAGAGGAAACCCACGCAGACACAGTGAGAACATGCAAATAATACAAAGAATGAGCCAAAGCCCAACAGCCCAGGCACTGTGAAGTGACAGCATTACCCAGAGCCACCCACCCACACACACACACACACACACACACCCCCCCATGGAATTACATCTACTTTATTTCAGTCTACAATGTCATAGCAATAAAAGAAACTTCAAACCCTAATAAATCCTAATTTGAAGTTAAGGCTTTCTTTTAAAGCACATGTTGATACAGGTGACTACAAATAGATGCCCGGATAACCCCAATTACTGCAAATTAAATGTTTCTAAAGGCTTAGGTTTTGCATTCATAACTTGTGAGACCAGAGGGATCGCCATGGGCTGTAGCTGTACTGCTGCTGGCACCCATTCAAAACCACTTCATCAGTCATGAGACATTAAAGGGTCTTCGGAGCAGGTAAGAACCACTCGACGCAGATGAACAAGCATGAAAACAGCCCAGCGACACGAGTACATGCAGATCCATCCATTTCACACCAACGCTCGCCTCTACACGCAGGAAAAATGTTGTACATCTCAGGAACGAGCACCAAATAATGACTTCCACCAGTACACCAGCAGACATGTTGGGGAAAGTTTAGCTCACAGTAACAAACAGTAGTGAAGGGTGGCGGGGGGGGTCTGTGTCAGATGATGAATGCGAGTAAATGTCATACATTACCTTCCTCATGGAGGAATTGGCATACATACAACCAAGCCGTATGATCAAGGAGCTTTCATTCAGCTGTGACATTTACTACTGCAGGAGGCAGAGTTTTTCATTACGTGAGGTGATTAAAAACAAAAAAAAAGAGAGAGAAGCACGGATCTGGATTATTTAATCTGTTCAAGCGCCGAGCCCCAAACAGGTGGACTTGTTATTGAACGCGTTGCCTTTTCGGCGGCGCCAGCTTGTCCTGCGCACCTGCAGAATGCCAGCGGAGAAAATGACACAGTGTCTTCCGAAGGATCTCGGGCCAAAAAGTTTGCCCACGTTCGGTTGCGGTATTTCGTCATCCACAGAAGGCCGTTTAGTCATTTGAATAAGGACAGCGGACAGAACTGTCATTCGCCGCCTAAATTTGAAGCCCGGTGCTTGCTGCTTCAAGTACCGGGAGGGCTGTGCAAAATAAGAGAAGTATGTAACATCCAGCGCTACGGTTTGCTGAAAAATACAACTGCCCATCTCCTCAACAATAAACTAATGTCATGGACAGTAAATGTATCTTTTCTAACAACAAAATGGATAAAATGAAAAATATCAATGGAGTCACAGACACTGATGGACTTCCATCACATACATGTTGTACCCAGTTTTACAGTTCAGATTTCCAGCATAACCTCCAGACTTCCACGCTTTAGGAGAAATGTTCAACCAATAATGAACGAATGAATTAATGGTTACAGCTACATGTTGACTGAAAGAAAATCATGTCTCGTATCTCTTTCAGCACCCAGAAGGATTTCACAAGATGAAAAAGGTCATGGGTGATGTCCTGGATATCAATTTGTCATGGGAATCGAGGCGCAAAAAGAATATCGAATAATTGGGACTTTTTAACCATTCCTTGAAATGTCTGAAGAAGTTGGTGGCATACAGAATTGATTTAACATGACATTTGAAGATGGAGGACAGAATAAACCAGAAAACATTCCTGGCAAAAAAGTATAGGAGGTCTGAAGAAAAAAGAAAAAGCATCGGTATAGGAGGTGGCATGGTGTACTGTGCAACACCGAATTATTGTTTTGGGGTGTGAAGAAAGGAAAAAAAAAAAGTGTGACTATTATCACAGAGCTCTGGTGACAGTGTAACACAATCCATTGTGATAAACTACTTAAAAGAGTTTATGATGGACAAAATCAAACGGAAACAGATTTCCTGACTTTAAGCAGGAATTTTGTATCACCGACGAAAAAAGGGGGCACGTGCAGGTTTACGTTTATCATGTATTGCTATAAAAGACAGCCTCTTTTATAAATCCATAAAATTTGTCTGTTATTGAACAATCCTAAACGCTCATTTGCTGTAAACACACTATGGTCAGTTTAGAGGGACAAGGTCACAGACCCACCAGCATCTGGACTGTGGGAGGAAGACGGTGCACTCTGTGGAGGTTCCATGTTCTTTCTGTGTCTCTGTGGGTTTCCTCTAACACTGAGCTGGATTCAAACTTATGTTAGTACAAACAGTCTGGCCTCAGTGAGACACCAGCGGTACCCGCACCACCACCACACCGAAGTCTTCACTAACTACTTCAATACTCAGTTTCAAAATCAGTAAATGCATTAAATGCCGTAAATCCCATGCACTAAAAATCTAAATTGATGGCGCATCGGATACATTTCAGATTTTTCACAAATAATGGCGCAAAAGACTGACTGAGAACAAACCAGCTCTTTCACCTCTTGCCAAGTTTTAAGCCGCACAGGACATCGGCAGTAACAAAAGAGTTAATTCAATGGCGCTTGAAGCGGATGAATCGCTGTGCTTCACCGCTGCATTGATTGTGTCCATATGTTTAGCGAGACCCAGAATGCTGATCACATTTTTTCCTTCATGCCCTGCGGATGAAATCACCTAAAAACACAATTCCTCATGATAGTTTGCTGCCCGGGGAATACAGGGAGTAAACTGCACACAGCGAAGCACAATCTAATATTAAGGTTTGTTATGTGGTGCCACTTTCCAAGTGATGCTCAGCGGTACTAATCCCCACGTACGAACCACCCTCGCACCCAAGAACATCCGGAGTTTACCTCACCTCCTCAGCTGTGCCTTAAGCTCGATTTATCCCGCGGTTCTGACCGAAACCCCTGTGACACGTGTACCAACAATTACACACATTCGCAATAAATGAGATCCCTTTTTGCAGCCAAACCAGCACACAAAACCAGACTCAAGGTGTAGCCTGTGGATAAGAGACTAAGAAGAAGTCTGGGAAGACAGCTGCATATTTCACACCATTTACTTAATGCGTCGAAGCAGCACATGCTCAACGCATGTCCCCTGCCCTTCGTACTTAGTGCCCGGCCTTTGATATCTACAACTTGCAAAGTACATTCCAAGTAAAAATCTTGCTGCTACAGTAGTGAAAGTTGACATTTGTTGCCTGCAACAAATAGGATTACATATTTATGCAAAAAGCTTTATAAGCAAAAGTCCCATTGCTGCATACAGGGCTATGATTAAATAACTGCAACCTAGTTTTTCCTAATGGCCTTTTTTTTGTTGTAAGCAAAACCTCTGTAACTCAACTTCATCGGTTCTGGAAGACTTGGATTAAAGATGTATCGAGAGCACAAAAAAAGTCATCTGTTGCACTAAAACTGTCAAGACAGGTTACTGTTAAACCCCTTTAGTGGAGCACGCCGTTACACAGTATTGCAAAAGGAAAAACTGAAACAAGCGCTCCGTCGGTAAAACCAGAGCGTTCGAACAGCAGCAGTGGAAGAAACTGTTTTTTCTGCTCATTTTCCTCCTTATAATTCATTCAAGGCTGAAGAAATTACGCACAATTATAAATAAATATGGAATTCAGGTGACAGGAACTCGGTCTTTCAGTTTCAAACATGTTAAGGAGAACCACATTCTGGGGGAAACATGAGCAACAGTAGTAAACTAACAAATTGTTTTTCTTAATTGAGTGTATTAAGAATAAATGCATAGTTATGAAAGTTTTACAATAATACTTTTTTTTTTTTTGGAGGGGGGTCTTGTGCAATATGCTGAGACACAGAGCCCCCTATTGGGCACTATAGATAAAGACCAACATTCTGAAAAACTAGTTGAGGTTAAATATGACAACTAAATTACATTTTTAACTTAAAATCGTTGTATCAATGAGACAAATCAGAATATATAATTTTCTTTAGAGGCCACTTAGCTACGATTTCAGAAATTTGCTCAAAGAAAAAGAAGTAAACAGAGTTGGAAATGATGGTCTGTACCGCTTTCGCTCTGTAGGATGTTTTGCTCAGGACAACTTAAACATACAATAAAAAAAGTATCTAAAAAAAAAATAAAATAGAAAACAGTTAAAAAAAAGTCACTTTAGAAAGTAGGCAAACTATTCTCGCTTAAGCATTACTTGAACTGACTCATATGAAAACGCAGTATTTTGAAGCGATGTAAGAGAAATAGTTTTGAAACGGAAATAAAGGAGCGAGCCAAATAATGATAAAAAAAATTTAAAAAAAAAACCTCACCCTAGTATAACTTTATCACATAAACAGTTGTGCCATCCTACATATAAAGTGGTTCACCGATAAGCTTTCCTCTAGCATCAATTCGATTTAACATCTCGACAGCTTAAAAAATAATATTATAACCAAGCTAATTCCCTAAGAGTGGGGGCGTTTGTGCGGGAGCAACACGTGAATTTCGCCCCCATTCGATTTCTTCAGGTTGGCGTTTCAGCACTAAGTCTGTTTCATTGCTTTATCTTACACTTTTACAGCACAGCAAATGAATTAAGTTCCCCCCAAACTCCTCCACTTATCTGGATGGATCCACAGTTCCAATCCATAAGTAACGAAGCACAGGGGTTCTTCCTTTTCCCCCCGGCAATTCCTGCGCGAACACAGCGGGTCCGCAGCCGAACCCCAGCGCGCCATCCTTTTATTATTATTTTTATATTTATATATATATATACACACTTTTATTAAAAAGCCAGAAACAATCGCGCGTTCCACGACTCCTGAATGCTGGCGTCCAGCATTCACCCAGCGCGCCGGAGCCCAAGTCAAAAACAACCAGAGGAAGCAGCTCGGCAAACGACACCTTCTCAAGCGGCAGCGATTGTTGGGAGATGCTTAATATTTTAAAGTTTGAATGAAGCCGTCTCCAGGGAACCGGGCTCACCGACGGCTCAGACTTTCGCTGCTGCGCTCCAAGTTGCGACAAGTTTATGGGCTGATGAATTATTCCTCGACTTTATTTCCTTTTCACCTGGGCGATTTCTACGTTTTATGCTATGTATTCTGCACAGACAGCAGAGCAAAGGCGCACGGTGAAGAGAGGCGCGCAAAAGAGTAGTAATAATAATAATAATAATAATAATAATAATAATAATAATGGGCAGTGTGGTGGGTCGCGTCCTCCTCACCTGATATCTCCTGGTGCGGGATGTTGAGGAGGTTGAAGCCCTTGGCGCCGTACGCCTGTCTCACCTCAGCGCAGCTCCGAGCTTTCAAGTCTGCGCCCAGTGACAGGGAGAGCGCCGAGAGCGCGCAAAGCAACGCGCGCACCCGCAACATCGCTCGCCCGTGTGCGCCGTCCGCTCCCCGGTGCAAAGAGACCCGTGGCCCTTCTGCAGAGTCTCGGCAGCAGCAGAAACAACAACAACAACAACAAGAAGGAAGAAACAAAAAGAAAAAAGAAAGAAAATACTACTAATAATAATGATAATAATTTCTCAGTCGTTCACAAGCGACACTTGGCGTCACGCGTCCTCCGTACTCCCCCCGCGGGAAATTCGGCCACGTAAAATCCGGCTCGACCGCGCGGTCTCTTCCGCCAACTTTTGTACGGGGAGCCCCGGGGCGCCGCGCGTCAGCGACGGGAAAGCGGAGACCCCGCGGAGCCACAGCCGCCGAGCAGCAGCAGCAGCAGCATCGCCGAGACGCCGAGCCTGAGCCCGAGCCCAAGCGCTCGCAAAACGCGGAGCGGAGCCGGAACGGGGAGCCTCCCCCGCAGATACGAGCGCGCCTGTGATTGGCCGAGACTCACTGCAGCCCAGCACGCGGGATCGCTCCCGGACAGTCGCGCTCGGAGAGGGGGGGAAAAAAAAAAAAAAAGTGTCTTAATTGCGGAGTTCTTAATTGGACTCTAATTTAAAAAAAAATAACTTTAAATGAGATTATTATTATTAAGGACCGACCCTATCTATCTATCTATCTATCTATCTATCTATCTATCTATCTATCTATCAATCAAAGCCGAATGGCCGATGTTTGCAGAAAACTGGAAGAGTTGGGGTATTATTGAAAGATTTAATAATGCTGTCTGGTTTAACTTAGAGGGAGTGGGGTGGAGTATGGGGGTTCCGCTGTTGGGATAGGAAACTGGTTTGTTTTGTGATTCCGTTGGGTTTTGTTTGTTTGCTTGTATGAGGTTTGTGTATTTTTGTGTTTCAAATTGTTGTGATATTTTCTTTTCTCATCTATTACATGTTAATTGAATACAAACAGGTCTGTTTTTCTGTAACATCTTATCTACTTTGATATAATAAAGATGTTTTTTTTTAAAAAAATAAATAAAATTATCTAGATATCGTTATGTTCCTTTGTAAAGCTTCTTTTGCTATGATCTATTCAGCTATAAAGTGCTGTATTTTCCCTGAAGTACTGTGATCAGCAACAATACAGGAGCAGCAGAGGGAATTTGAACCCATTATCTTCTGATTTCAACAGTTTTAAGACCTACCTGCTGCCCCTGGTTTTAACAGTAAACGCAACTGTAACATTTCATATCCATTTGGGCTAAAAAAAAGATATGAAAACCTCCTATAGAAGAAAACTGTCAAATAAAAGTAATTGGTTAGTAATATAGTTTTTCAGTATACACTGCCTGGCCAAAAAAAGTCACACACTCTAATATTTGGTTGGACCACCTTTAGCTTTGATTATGGCATGTATTCGCCATGGTATCATTTCAATAAGCTTATGCAATGTCACAACATTTATTTCCATCCAGAGTTGCATTAATTTTTCAATAAGATATTGTATTGATTATGGGAGAGTCGGACTGCTGCGTAAAGTCTTTTCCAGCACATCGCAAAGATTCTTTCTGAATTGGGATTAAGGTCTGGACTCTCTGGTGGCCAATCCATGTGTGAAAATGATGTCTCCCTGAAGCACTCTTTCACAATTTGAGCCCCATGAATCCTGGCATTGTCATCTTGAAAAATGAAGAAATAACCCATTGATGGAAAAACCTGGTCATTCAGTAGATTCAGGTAGTCAGCTCACCTCATTTTTTGGGCCCATAACATTGCTGAACCTAGACCTGACCAACTGAAGCAACCCCAGATCATAACACTAAGTTAAATTCAGGTGGTGACTTTTTTTTTGGCCGGGCAGTGTGTTGAATAAAGTAAATGCATGGATACATACAACAGATGCATTTTGCAGTTAAAGCACAGATTTTTGAAAGAATGAAACATGTTCTTATTTCTTACAATTTCACAGATGGATACTTGTTTCGATACAGGGTGCTTCTAGAAAGATCAGCAGCATCCCCCTCTCCTGTCATTTATCACCACATCATAAGCCAGATGCTTAGAAGTTTTATCCTTAAAAGTGAAACATTAGTAAAACGTAAGCATTATGCTCATTCCAGCTGCATTTTTAATCCTGGGTTAAAGCAGCAGAACTATACAGTCTTTGTTTTTTTTTACATTTCCCAGTTTCAAGTCTAATAATTGCTGCTCTCTAACTTGACAGATTATGGGATGTAATTTCACAAAAGACATATGGTAAGAATGGGTTGTTTTCTGTCTGCTGCCTGTGATTTATTGCTTCTTACCTTGCAGTCAAGCTCTCGTGGGACTTTTCCCCAGTTTGGCGTTTTCATTTCAAAACACATCCTCCTGATCACTGCAAAATGGTTTGAAGAATGTAATGACCACATGTTCAAAAGACCAGCTGAAATCCTATGGGGTGGATGCATTCGTTCACCATTTTTCATGCTTTCAACATCTCATTCAGCATTTTTCAAAGACTTTAGCATGCTGGCTGTAGTAAAGAGCATAGTAATGAAATGTAGGTATATTAGTCAGTGATGAAAATTTACACAGTGAAATATGTTCTATGGATTTATCAATGTCAACGACAATAAAACTAGAAAGTTCATTTAGCTGACAACAAAAATTTGAGAATATCTTCTTTGCCTTCTCAGAATTAAGAAATAAACTTCACAATCCATACCACTGCTGTTCAAAGTACTTTCCAAAGTGTTATTTTGGCCATAGTTATGGCACCCTGGGATCACAAGTAGCATAACCATTAGGACTGTTGCCTTGAAATCTGGAGGTTCCTGGATGAAGTCCCGGTTTTTGCTCTAACAGCCTAAACCAAGGACTTAGCCTAAATCGCTGCAGCGTGTGTTCCCTGCTGTATGAATGGGTAAATAATTGGGGAAATAAATAAATAACTGTAGGTCATTTTGGCTAAAGACACCAAATACTATCTACTCATTTGGATAACATTTTTCTGCAAACCACCTTACAAGTCAAAGTTATGAATACTGAGTTTTATACAATTGTTTACCCATTTATATAGCAGGGTAATTTTTAGTGGCGCAATTCAGGGTAAGCAAGGGTACTACAGCAGGAGGTGGAATCCGAGACCAGCTGTAAACATTATTATATTTACTTTCTCTTTTAATGCTAATGAAAAATAATAACAATACGCTCATAAACTATCACCACCCTGGCCACGGATGGACAGATGGATGGATGGATGGTCATGAGCTTGCTGTCCTTCTTGTGGTCAGGGTTCTGAAGGCGACCAGGTTATCTTTAGACATTATAGCTGTGTTTATCATTTTATTGAAGCAACAGAATAAAATAGTGTACAGTCTAAATGAAATAAATATGAATATTTAAAAATTGTAATTTAAATGTGATCAAAAGGAGGTAAAGAAAACATCTTAAGGGAGTCCATGTGATAGCATTAGTATGAGGTGGCCGTTTTCTCCAGCAACTAGAAGATCGTGCAGAAGACAGACATTTCCCTGGGATCTCCCTCACTCCACTGTCATACTTCCCAACGCAGGAAGTCAGTGGCATCCTCAAGAAATGAGAAATCTTTGCAAAGTTCTGTTAACAACCTGCGGAATTGCCCTCTCACCCACCAGTCAAACCGAGGGGAGCAGTCCAAGGTGACCCTCCATGGTGACTGTGTAGAACCAAGCCAGATCTCAGCTTGGTGAGAGTTGGTCGAGTACATGGCACATAAGCATCACATTATTCTGCTGACCTGGAGCCAACGAGAGCGAGTGGTGTCCATGTGGATGCGCACGGTGGAAACCGGTTTTAGCATGCAGCTCCCCTGAAAAAAACGATCCTCAGCCGAATCAATAACGGAAACAGAATCATTCCCAGCGCGGGGTGGCGACATGCACTATGGCGCAATGTCAAGGACGGATGCTGTTTACAGTGCATAAGACCTGCATCAAAGGGTCTATCCCATGAAAAGGAAAAATTGCATTCAAAAAGGCCGAGATTTAATTTCCAACTAATTTAAAAGAATAAAACCTCATACGAGTGTTAGCCACAGTTAAAAAAAAAAAAAATCAAGGACCTGAACAGACAACCAAACTGCTGCCAGTTCAAGCACTAGGGGTGTTGTCTGAGTCTGAACTGCTTAAAGAATTCACACTTTATAATTTGTTACTGCATAAAACTGGCCCCCCATGCTTTGAAAAAAGCATTTGACAAACATGTATGTTTAGTAAATAGCAAAAACTCTATCAGATTACTCCATCTAAAGAAAGGTTGGCGCTTCCATTCCTGCAGGGCTTGAGTTGAACATTTTGAGAAATACATTTTAGTGCCTGATTTACAGCTGAACAGTGAGATGATGCGACTTATGGTGCAGTGAAAATATTTGTTTCAATAAGGAAATTAAGAGCTGGAGTTTAATAAAAGTCAGTGCAGGCTACAGTTTCCAAAGCCCTTCAGATGTGTCCTTATGGCACAACTATATGGATGGATCAAGGCAGACAGTGACAAAGTAAGAACAAGTGTAAAACTTAATGGCATCTCTGAGCAGAGCTTCGTTTCCACAGCACCTCTTAATAAGTAACCGGTCGATAAATCAGTAACTTTCCTTTTCTTCAGGTGCGACTTCCTCTGGTTAACACTGGTTTGATGAAGAAGGACACTGCTGTCACTCGTGCCTTTCCAGAATGTTCCACAGTTGGGTTAGGCTGTCGATGCACCCAGCTGACTGGCGCAAGCTCATCCATCAGCTCCAGTGCGAAGAACAACGTTGTGCTCCATGGTAAAAACTTGAGCAAACATGAGCATCATGTCAACATGAAATCATTTGGAGTCTTACTGCTGCAACACGCCTGGCTGTAGATTTCGCTGGATTGTTACCCAAAATGCACACATCCATTCATCGAAACCACAGTGAAGGAAGACTTGACAGATCCCATCACTGCCTTTCACTGACAGGGAGTCCATTTCCTGCCCCCATGAACCACCAAACCCACATATGGCGATTGATATTTTCTGGAGTTAAAAGCGGTTTAAACAAAACTTACTGGGCTACATAATAACATTCTGCCTTTCTATTCATTAGCACAGGGTTGTCATCACTGTTGCTGCTTTTTAATTCATGCCTTCCTTTTACCCCGGATCGCCATCAAATCTGACTTTTTATTTGTATTTTTAATCTGAAAAGAAAAAAACATTAGAAATTTCCATTGCAGCAAAACTGTAAGAAAGTTTTTTTTTTTTTTTTTTTAACACAGCAATTACGTGTGTCCTTGTGTCCTTGTTTTTAAATATTTCAGTGCCTTTTCTAAATATTTATGCATGCATGCGTGCATATACGCACTAATGATGCATCCGGAACAGTTTGGGATCAAATATAAAAGGCCAGCAAAGCAGAACACGTGTACGCGTTCTACGTCTGACACTTCGAAGGGCTGTTATACTTCTGTTTATTAGCTGAGGAATGTTTACTGCGGTTCTTAACTTATTGGCACACACACACACACACACACACACACACAGAGGAAGAGCAGCAAGAAGTGAAAGACAGGCAGACTGCTCATGTGCTTTATTTATCTCCCGCTATGTGAGACAAAACAAACAACAGACAGCGCACAATCGATGCGAGATTGACTTTCTTATTAATGTAATCCCTCTTAAATTAGAATACAGAGTCGAAGTGGCACAAAGCTGTTCATTTTCCATATCTCAGCCACATCAATGCGATAACAGCAAAAAGTGTTTAATTACACCTTGCCTCCAGAATGCTGGGAGACACGGGTCGCATCTTCAGCTTTGTTTGGTAACTGACGTGACCACGCTATAAGGGACCTTGCCCGACAATTGCACCACGCTAGTTACCATGTTGAGGTTTTGCTGATGCCCCAATAATGCTTTTACTGCATTATTTATGCCGTTCTTTACCCACAGCCAGGGCACAAAGAGTAGGAACACAAATTACATCAGCGGTATCGGGACGGAGGCCGCAGCATCCTTTCACCCGAAGACCACAAATCAGCCCTGTGCAGTTTTTCTTTTGTACTGTTTGTACTGTATGTATTGTACAAGCATATAAGTTAGCGATCAAGTCCTGATCCGTGTGTTGTGTGGATATTGCACCATTCTTCAAGAAGAAAATCCTTGAGTTCCTTGAGGGATGGCGGAGGGGGAAATCAAATTTGCTCTGTGCTCTCCAGAACTTCCCATAAAGCTTCAGTGATGTTTAGATTTGGTGACTGGGGAGGTCATGAAAGGTGTATGACTTCATCAAGTGCTTATGAGGGCATTGTCATACTGGAATATGGAAACATCATGAGGGAACAGTGTTTGCACCATAGGGTGCACCTGGTCTTATAAAATTTCCTCCAATTCCTTGGTTGTTGTACAGCCATACAGAGCCATCACTGGGATTAATGACTCCCAGGAGATGCCTGCCCACACCATTATAGATTCCCCACCATGTTTAACAGCTGGCAACATACATTGTGGGTTGAAGGCAACCTTCAGGTTTTTCCAACCAGAAACCTCTCAGGCTACAGGAAAAAGGGTGAAAGATGACTCATCAGACCATATTATTTTCCTTCATTCTTCAGTTGCCCAGGTCTTGCACCCATTACACCAGCTTATGTGACTTTGTGCTTTGGCGTTTTTGACAGACAAGTTTGTACCATCCATGGCAACTGTTCATGGCAACACTTGGTCACACTCTCTTTCACCATACCTTCACAACACTGCTTGTGGGTGACACAAACACACGGTTGGCTCATGTGACCACCATCATTCAGTCTGCGTGTTTGTCTGTTGTTCTGCAGTGCTTACTGTGTGTTCTTCCACAACAAACTGAATTGTTCCTGCTGTTTCTCCACTGTTCAGTACAACTCTTGGTTCCAGACTGCCAAACAAAGGCTATGCTTTTGAATTAACAGGAACTCCATGAGATGGGCCCACCTCTGGACACGACCACTCATGTATGGCAGTTCATCATGTTTTGTCTTACAGCTTTACAATAACTCTTTTGATGCCGGCTGATTATGTTTCATGTGTGAAAATGAAGGTTTGTATGTATTCTGTGTTTAAAAGGTGTGTTTTATGTTTAAGCATAGCTATGATAATTTATAACTATGGTGTGGCTTAAAAAAGGCAGGCTTCAAAGTTATAAGGAGTAGAACAAAGAGGGAGGGAGAAGAAGAAGATGATGAAAAAGTAGGAGAAGGAGAAGGGGAAGAAAAATGTAGTGCTTGTCAATCTTAACGTTGAGGGATTGCAGTTGTACGGTCATTGCGTGTTTTGTTGTGTATTATGTATCTAACTGTGTGGACCTGTAAATAGTTCAGCACGTATCACTGGAGCATTAAAGTTTTGCACTTGCACCGTATTCCTCTGTAGGTGACTTTGGCATCAAAGAAATCTGCAGTCTCTCTTCCCAGCAACACCGCTCTACCAAGGAATTGTGAAAGCCATGGATACAAGTGGTTTCAAAATGGCACCCCTGGTTCACACTGGGTCACAGAACTGCTGACTCAATTCTTCAGTTATTTTTAAGGTTGAACTTTTGTGGCATTTAACAACTATTCATAAACTGAATGACCCCGAGAGTTGTATTTTATTTTGTATATTACCTCTTTATATATTTAATGTTGCTGCATATTATTTTGTAAATCCGAAAAGCGTGTCATTAGCTCAGTGAATTTCAGCAAAAGCCAGAAATTTAGACCAATAATGCAAAGAGATTTTGAATTTTATTTTCTGGGTAAGTAACACTGCTATTATATCTTCCTTCACATCACTGCACTCTGAAATCATCACAAGCTGTGCGGTGACTTTAAAGAAAGGAAATGTGCTTAACGTTTTCATCATTCATTAAAAAACAGTGACCCGTTGCCAACATATTGCAGCAAAAATATAATGACAAATCATTACAAGAACATTAAAAGCCATAACAGATCACAAATACTGAATACAATAAATCACTGTATTTATTTATTTGCCGAATTATTTGTTTCTTTGTTTATTTATTCCGAGCGTTGGTTTCAGATTTTTTCTTTTCTTTTTTTTTTTAAACGGAACAGCAAATTTTAAATAGTAGAAAAACTAAACGAAATAGTCGATAAAATAAATAGTAAATAATAACGAAATAAAAACTCAATATAATAAACTCAAAAAAATAAAAAATACGAGTAGAACCAAAGACGCTGATGTAGGGATGGGGGCTTACACTCTACAGCTTGAAACGCAACACTTTGAACAGACACCTTTAGTGTTTTTATTTATTTATTTGGTTACTTATTAATTTCACATGCCACCAGGGCTTCCTGTGTGAAAGTGATGCCGCACTATACTCACTTCCCATCCGGATTCTCTGTTCCTAATGCACTCGCCATTCTCACATGCAATGGACCCGCAAGCTGCTTTGGATAAAAGCGTCCGCAAGATGAATAAATATGAAAGCAAACGTGAGTCCATCACTTCGGAAGTTTCTCAGGCCTTTGTGCGAAGGGACAGGCGCCAAGAAAGGAGAAGAGATCCTGTAATGTGTTTACAGCCTGGTCTACCAGCTTGCATCGACACCCCTGGGCATTTGGGAGCAGCGCGCAGTGTGCATTTGCCAGTCGGCCCCTGTAACATGTGAGATCATCAAGGCTGCCACTGAGCTGTTAACATGCAAAGCTAAATATGCTATGGAAACATTAATGATGCTGTATCCATGACACGGATTACATAACAGGCATTATTCATAGCTATTATATTTACTGAGCTCAATCTCTACCGGCCTAAAACTGCAAATAAATTAAGGCCATGCTATCATTTATGTCACGGAATTATATGTGACTGAACTGCTAATGTCAGCGACACATAGCAGGTGTTTGGGCCTTTGAACAGGTGTGTGAGATTTGTCCTGGAAATGACTGATTATGACATTTTGGAACTGGAATCGCTTTTGGTTGATTCTATGGAGCTGAAGAGGCAATCAGCCATTCCCTGCTGAGGAAGTATAAGCGTTTATTTATTTATTTATTTATTTATTTATTGCAACAGAATGTAATAACAAGTGTGATTAATAGCTAATTATACGCTATATTTTTGCAGTAGATGATATTCTTTTCCTTATTTGTCACCATGTGTCTCACAAACAGTTTGAGAATGAGGTTGGATTCATATGAAGTAAAATATATAAAAATAAACGTTATCATTTTCCATATAACTGATCAAGTTTTGTCACAGAGCATATTTTTGGAGAAAATGAAAGTGTTTTAGAAATGCAGCCTATTACTTTATTGTGATACAACATTTTCTTGAGGTATATACTGCTGTTAAATGACTGCAGTATTTTTGTGTTACTGCCTGATTTGAGGAGCTATGACTACCAAAGAGTGAAGTGTAGGATGGTGTGTATTTGTACAACACAAGCACCTGCAGCGATGGAGAGAAGTTTCCATCATTCAGTCACTTCAGATTTAGGTTATAGTGAACTGCAGGAAAAATGTACAGGAGAAGACCTGGGACGAAACAGTGAGAAGCTGACAAAACCTCAACTCTTCTCAGCCTTTGCTTAAAGCTTCTGATTTACAAAAGCAGCAGAAAGGTTAAGCACATAGTGGTGAAAAGGCAAAGAACCAAAGGCACTTGACAGTAATGTAAATAAAACTGATGCACGAAAGCAGTTATCTGAGGAACCTGGAAGTTGCTGTATAAAAACCAGTCATTCGCCCTCAGAAATCAGAGCACCTTACACCGATGGATTTTTTGTGCAGATGGCCATGTTAGGATATGCAGAGAACACAAATCAAACCAGTGTCCAGGTTACAGTCTAGGAGAGGGTTTTGTTCCTTTGGCTGCCCCTCTAATAGTCATCCCTGTGCTGGAGTGACAATGAGCATTTCCTAAAAAAAGCAGACAACTGAAGATCAGTACTTGCTGAGTCTTCATTGGCCATCCATCTAAACCTCTCAGTTCTTTTGCTCCACTTCTGTAGCATTTAATTTTTGTCTGAACAGCCTGTTTCATATTACTGTCAATATTCACATACCCCATTGCAGCTGCATTTTAACCCATCCGACTGCTCCCATCAGTGTTCTTACAAAGGAGTTCCTAACCTAAGATCTATGGACTGCTTGGGGGCCTGTGCATGGGCTTCAGGGGGTCAGTGAAACACTTAGTCAATAAAAGTTTAGATGAAAAAAACATTTCTGAGGTTACTACATACACTATGACTCAATTCTATGTGAAGATCATTCATTTTAAGTGAAACATTTTTCTCTAAATTTATTTATGGACATTTTGGAAAGTGCCATTGAGTCATGTCTGACTCCAGTAGTCAGGTTTTAAGGGCAATGAGGAATGGAAGTGATTTGCTATAGCTTTCTTCTGGTATCTTTCCCCTAGAGGGGTGCAAACATAGAGGACAACCTGCAAACTCCACACACACCCCTGAGCTGGACATGAACCCCACATCAGGTAAGCAGCCCAGGGGCTATGAGGCACCAGCTTACCCTGCCGTGCCACCACATCCCCCTACGGCCATTTTATAAGGGGGATTTATAAGGGGAATTTTTTTTTGGATTCTAACTAAAGTGTGTGTTCAAGAAAAGGTTAAGAACCTCTGACAGAGGAAAGCACACATCACCACCTTAGCCTTACATGCAGATCAGTAAATAGCCCGGAAAGGACTAGAAAGGCAGCAAGTGTTAAAAGTGCTAAATTACTGAGACGGGAAGTTGAATGTTTTTTCCTTCATATTTCTTAACTTCTTGCTTATTCAAAAGATATACTTTTTGGTCGCCACACTTTCTGCACAATTCATGAGGGTGTTATGAATATGCACGTGTGGAGCAGTTGTTTAACGGATCCTTGCATTATGTTTTAAACCTCGATTAAATATTAACAGCCAGAAACATCCAAGGATAACGCAGAAGACGAGTTAGAAGAAGTGCTACCCTGTGGTACGCAGAGCAGAGTGCCGAACTGAAACGCAGTTATGAAACAGACCATAGTGCATTTGGGCTTTTCTGGTTCCAGATTCACATGAAAGACTCAGGGTTTGAAAGACTGCACCCAGTCACAGTTGCCTACAAGCAGCAAAAAACTCAGCATAACGCCTTCAAAGTCAGGAAACATTATCTTAAAATATTACAATAACAACAGTATTCACCAAAGGTGGCTCTTTGGTTAATTTTCCTCCAAATACATTTAAGAAAACACAGTTTTGACAGAGCTGATTTTTGTTGGCCTTATGCATGATGATAGGGATCATATTAAAACATTTTTCATGAGCTTGTAACTCTGGCCCTCTAAGGATAAATGTGAAGAAAAAAAAACAGATTTAATGTAGGTTAGAATAAACTTTTTTGCTTTCCATTGTATTACAGCATCAGTGCAGAAACTATAAAATTTAGACACTAAGATAAGCAGACTTAAAAAAAAAAAAATCTGTTTCCGTGTTGAGGAAGCAAAGTTTTATAAGTAACTTTTTGTACTAGAATCAAAGCGAGGATCACTTCATGAGTAAAAGGTGACAAAAAACTATAAGCCGTGTCATAAGAATGAAAGCAGGACACCAGCTAAATTCAGCAGTTGTTTTTCCGCGGATAAGTGATTTCTCATTGCCTTTCAAAAAGTCAGTGCTTCTTCAAATGAACCATGCACTGCAGTTTAATGTTGGACTGAAGATCTACTTAAGAGCTGCTTGTTTTCTTTGCACTTCCTCAGCAGCAATATGCCTTCTTCGACAGAAATTGCTTTTGGTCAGACAAAAAGGTGCTTAAAAAATAAAAAAAAAAAACCCAGAACTTGGACAAATGATCACACATCTCAACCGTAATCCAATTACCCGCACCCTTGGAGAAAATGAAATCCAGATGACTGACCCAAACACAAATAGTAATTCGGCAGACGGGATGAGTTTCCAATTATCTGTTATAGTCTGTTATAATATGGAGCACAAAGTAGATTATAGCGGCTACTGTACAGGCAGTGATGCAGCCCCGCTTTACTATGGTATGACCTAATAATGGTATCAAAGCTGAGTCTCAGCTCAGTGCTCTGACTGTTATATTGGGCAGATCAAAGATAACATTCAAATCTTCTTAAATGGCTGTAACAGAATAAATGAAAAAAGATATGTAATGTATGTAAGTATATGTAATGATAATTATTTTAATAATCTTACAATGAAATACACATAAGGGCTTAATGCAATATGAATGAATATGTGAGTTGAAATAAATAAAGCAATTTCTGCAATCTCTGTCATGTCTTTTTGGCGTAATGAGTAATAAGTCAATTAAAATACAGCCTATACCGCGCAACTTCTCGGCTCGGCGTAGCTACAACTGTGTTCTTGCATCGCCAGCCCGAGGCTGAATCAGAGCCCTTCCACATCTGCCAGAGGACACATATTAAAAATGAAAAGGATCAGCAGAAATCAACTGAACTTATCCACTTTTCCTAAATCAATATTGTGGAAGAAGCTCTGCTCCCCTGGGCAAATTTTTCTTGAGGGTAATTTCAGCTCTCCTCCCCAAACTGTCATTTTGTGCCCCTTGGACAGCAGGAGACTAAGGACTCTGTCAGGTAAGTTATATTCATTCTGATGCTTTATTGGGAGGAGAGTGAGGAGGAGGGCTTGCAATATCTACAGCCTTTGCAACAGAAATGCCAGCTGAATGTGTTTTCCCCTTGCGGCTTGCGCTAAAGGATGCCACACACACACACACACACACACACACACACACACACACACACACACACACACACACACACATATTAACATTTAGATTTATTCATACAGCAAACCTTTTCCTCCGAAGCAACCCACAACTAAGAATGAAAAAAGAGCTTTTCACACCAAAGAGGTTCAGACACACAATTACTGGAACAAACTTTATGCAATATGACCTTTTTTTGGTCTTCATTATATAAGCAGCTGCCTATAGAATTTAGATAGAAAATACATGGATGATCCAGATGCAAATTTATGTAGCTGTTAGGTGATCATGAGAAAAGTGGGTTTTGAAGGAGATGCATTTTGACACCCATTATGAGTGCTTAAAAGGATTCAGCAATTCTGAAGGAAGCGAGTGAGCCACTTCCATAACACCAGAGCCAAGACTGTGAATTGTGGGGATTTTATTTTTGAACCTCCTTTGAGTGGGCTCAGAAAGTGTCTAGAAATGAAGACTTATAGAATTCTTGTAGCAATGTGGGGAATGGTCGAGACTCGCAGACATGACAGTACAGACCATCTTGTAGGATGCAACCATGAGTGTGATACTGGCAGCTACATAGAAGTGGAAATTAATAAGAGGAGACACATAAGAAAGCTTTGGCAGGTCAAGCACGACTTGTGCCATGGCCCTCTAGATTCTTGATCACAGAGACTGGAGGACCAGACAGCAGGACACTATGTGAATTCAGGTGAGATTTCACTAATGCATGGACACAACTGCTACCTTCTGCACAGTAGGTTCTCTCTCACTCTTTATCTCTGTCTCTCTCTCCCTGTCTCTCCCTCACATACACATATGCACTCACAGAAGCCAATGTAAATTTTTGCTTTGGTTATCTCTAGAGTGTTCGCTTCTAGTCCTGGTGGTCTACTGTGTAGATTATTTTTAATACATAAGTAACAAAATGAGCAACACAAGTAATTGCCACCATTTCTTCAGCAGCCATTAATGAGTTAGAGATAAGGAACACACATTTTACTTACAAGCAAATTCTTTCAACTTTTAAGGTAATAAGGAAGTCAAAGTACAGTGCTATACAATGCAGGTCTCTACATAGTCAGTCATGTTGAAGTTCGCAAGCATTTAAAACTGGTCTTCAAAAGTGTACTTCATAATAGAGTGCCAAAAAAATGTATGCTGTCACTTCACCTCAAATGCTATCCTCACATTAACTTCTACTTAGTTGTTAGATGCTAGTCTTTGCTCTGTTTCTTGGTCTATATTCCACATATGATTAGCCATCACAAAAAATTAGTAATTCAAAATAAACATCTGAACTAAAGTTAACTGAAGTTTAAATGTACAATACTTTTTTTTTTCAAAGCAGAGGTTCTATAAAAGGTTCAAAAAGGTTCTTTGCACTGCACCTTGTATTTTCTTCCATGAACATCTTTAAATAAAGTTTCAAAACTGTCAGATTATTAATGCTGAATACATGAGGTTCCTGCAGGAACTCTCTTGGGTTCTACTGTGACTCCATGCAGTGCTTTTGAACTCTGCAAGATCCACGAAAGATTGGTACCTCGTAGTCAGTCAGCTGAGTCGCACGTTTTGAGCCTACACACTCCTCTCCACCTGCTCACCAATGGACTTATCTGTATATCTATATAAGCTCAATCGCTGTTTGTGTGTTTGTTTTTTATGCACAACTTTGTTCTACCACATTTGAAACCTGGCACAGAGGTACTTCTTACTCTTAGAGAGATTTTTGCATAATAAAGTTTATTAAACTCCAAAAAAGGTTGCTTGTCCAGTACTCATGTACTAAATACAACCACTTTAATGGTAAAAAAGTTTGGTCATTATATAACATGTTATTACTTTTTACTTTTCCACTGCTTCACCTTTTTGATCCTGGCAGCACTGGATAACTCAGCTGGTTAATTTTAACCTTAAGTTTGTCTGTTTAACCTTAAGTTTATCTTTTACTTTGAGAAATTTCTTAGTAAGTTGTGTAGAGAGAAGAAAGTCTGTGAAGGTCTTATCACAACACATCTGTTTGCAGTCTAGTAAATACATAGTTTTAAAACCATTAAACAAGCCCCATAACTATGTAAATCTCCAGCTGCCAATAGGATTTCAATTGCGTTTTGAAAGTGCAAAGATGACCATAATGCAGATTTATGAAGCTCACAGTCAGCAGTTTATTTAGACTAGTAATGCTGAGAAATGATACAGGTAAGTAGGATTTATAATTGTTCTCATATTTGTTTGATTTCTTTATTTTTAAATATGAATTTAACCATTTATCCATTATTAACTCAATTCAATTTAATTTTTTATGAAAACCAAAAAGTCTCTGACACAAGCACAAATAGATGTCATATTTCATATTAGCAAAATGCACTCTAGGAGCAAGAAAGCATAAAAGACGGAGCAACAACATGAATGTTAAGATAACATTTGTATTTGGAGGCTTGTGCAAAATGAAGGTTTAAATGTTTACTGATTTTTAAGGGCTACAATCCTTTTTATTTTATTCTTTTTTAGATGCATTTATCACAATTTGTTACTTGAAAAATGTATGGAGCTGCACAGTCTGGTAAATATTTAGTTTTAAAACTCTTAAAATATGCTCTAGCCTAGTCTCATATTGTACCCTAATATTCCTCATGTTTGATCAATTACCTGTATGCAGATATGCTGCACCATTAATTTCAGAGACAAGAAGAAATTGGCAGAACTAAGTCTGTAGAGCTCTTATATAAGTAATGTTTAGTAGAAGTAGTCTCGGGTTACATTTTGCCTGCAGGGACTTTCTTAGCATTGGCTAATTTTTTGCTAACAAACAATGGGTGTGTGCATTGATCTGGTGCTGACAGAAGCCGTTTCCAGGTAATATGAAATTGATTTTATAGTGGACTTACTGTGGTTCAACGTTTAGTCACCGTGCACTCTATCGATTGGCAAATTCTCCACAGGAACAGCAGCCAATAATGGTTTGTCGTGATAGATATCGCAGTTTAATCCTTCTCCCTGGCTCATTCATTCTTTCTTTCTTTTAATAAAGGAAAGATTAAGTCTATAAGCTAAAGGAATTTTCATTTCTTGGATGTAATTACCCTTTGAACAGAATAATTTGTCAAACAATATGATTAATTTCAAAAGCTGCAAAAACTGTCGCATCAATTAACTTCATACTGTATGTGCTACTCGAACAGAAGATTTGATGATTCTCCAAATATACAGAAGCCGGTTCAAATAAAATATCGTAAGGTCGTGTATACTTAGATTAATTTTATATATACAACAGTTGTTGCGGCAGGTTGTGCTGGAGCCTCACGGCTCCTGGGCTGAGGGGTTGGCTTTGGCTTTGGCTTTGAACCCAGCTCACTGCGTGCACAGTTTGCATTTTCCCCTTCTGGTTTGTTCGCTCGCACTTTCATGTATTTATTGGCACGATTGGGAAAGACGACTGAAAAAGTAATAGTGTCTATTTGGGGAACCTTTTCCTGTTCCGCTTTCCTCTAACTTAATGAAAGAAGTGAATAACTTTGCAGGTCTGCTTTAAATGCAGCAAATCTTAAAGGAAAATAATTACGTCCTTTATTCAGCAATTTTATGCTTGTTTTTCTGAGCTGTTCTTCAGAAGAGTGCCATGATAGTAGATGTTCAATAGGTGGGTAGATGCTAAAAAACCACAGTCCTTTTCTTGGGATAATTCTACCTTTAGATCTGGCTTTATTCTCTCTTCATTTGCTTCCTTGACAACAGCATTCGCAGTACAAATATATGCAAATATTTTTTTCCTCTCAATTCCTGCTTTTCTCCTCTAAATTAAGTGCACATTTTTTTCCAAGAGTGTCAACTTTATTTGGTCGGCGTCGAGTGTGAAGCAGACATGCACAATCTGGCCTAAAAAGGAGGCTAATTTTACTAAATTCCCTCACTCTAAGCTACAGCACGCAGCCCTGAAAAGGGCACAAATGCCAGGACTGTTTTAACTTCACTTTTAAATAATTCATTATAGTTTTAGGTGATTGTTTTCTTGCGGTGAAAATAACTCATTTTAGGGAATTAGTTATGTCTTGGGGCTTAGTAATTAGAAACATGAATTTTAAAAGAGGCTCTAAAAGTAAAAAGGAAAGGGTTGCTTATGAAGTACTGTACTCTACTGTTCTATCCTCACAGTCTGCAGAAATACAAAACGACTCAGAAACCACGTTATGTCATTTATGTAAAAATGCAAACACGCAATATCGCATTCATACAGCATCCTGAATATTTACCCAACACCTATATATCTTGGCAGTAAGCGCAGAATTTACAAATAGCACATAACACCTCTTTCAAAGTGAATAGAACGCGCTAGATGCCAGGCTAACGTAATCCTCAAATAAATTTGGCAGTTGCTGTGTGGTGAACATCACAGTGCCTAGTTCATACTTTGGTCCTTCCCCAGCTTCATTCAAAGGCAGAGTCCGCCCATCTTGAGCTGTTGGTTAACCAAACCTAACCAGCCCCGCTGACAAACAGGCCTGTTGGTTAGTGATCCTTACTACAGCCTTACTATTGTCACCAGCCAACACTCACTGTCATCGCCTAAGTCTAGTTTGAACCGCTGCTGTCGAAAGAGTTAGTTGGCCTTGAGTTCCAGACACAAAGCAAACATCTCTTACCCTCTTCTTTCTGTCATATAAGTGTAAGTAAATAATATTTTCTATTACAATACACATTCTTCTTAAGCTGTTTCATTTTGTGCCAACCATCATGGATTCCCTAAAGGAATCTATCATTTATAATAGCCCTGCAATTTAAAAAATAAAAATAAATAAATAAAAAACTGTTTTCTGTGGTAATATAACCCATAACTCAGGCTGTGCCTGGTGAATTCCAGATTCCAGGTCTTTGAACTACACAGTTGCCTGTTCTAGAGAAGTCTGCATACAACGATCCAATGGGTTAGAACATCTGCACTTTCAGTTGTCTCCATGCAGGTATCTCGCCTTGACTTTCTTCTGTTCCTAAATCCCAGACCTTACTGTCTTACTGGGTCTCAAAGTGTCTGACACACAAAATATTCCTGCGGTCACTGACCTGCATGCTGAACCTGAAGACATAGCACCTCAGAGGGGTGTCTAAATACATAAAAATGTGGAAGAGTGGAGAATTAATCCTTTAAAAATATAAATAAAATCATTTTCACTGCTGTTAAAAAATAATGTTAATATAGAACACAAGAATAATGCAAAATCAAAGGCTACTTTTATTTTCAAAGAAATGATAAGGGATAAATTATTCATAAAAAACTGATCAAGTTTCAAGTGTATTCTTACACTGCAACAAAAATTTACAAGTTAAAGTCATCACATTAATGAAAGCGGTGAGGAATAAGTTGTTCTCAAAGGCACGGCTCAATATTCCTTATACTTGAGAACGAGACTTCATAATAACGTATGTGTTTCATTCAAGAAAAAAAGCGGCGTTACAGCACAACAAACATTCATGTGAAAGTCAAGGAATTGAGCCAGAACAGCCAAATTCCAGGCCAGAACCCATCTGTCAAAATTACCGAAGGATTATACCCCCATTGCATATCGCAAAGCCCAAGAAAGATTAATTGAATCCATGCCTTTCCTAATTTAAACATTAAATCTATTTTTTGTGAAATTTAGCTAACATGAGTTGGAAAAGCTTCTCAGGCGAAAAGGAGGGATTTGTTGGGAGATTCTGTGAGTAACTAAAAGCAATTTTTTTATGTTTTCAGTAATCACCCCAAAGCAACTGTCCTACTATGTCTGTTAACAGTCTGTTAACACTTTGAATGTAAGGATTTTTGAATTTCCGAACGATTCATTTGTGTGTGTGTGTGTATTTAAATAGTCAGTTGGAATAATGCAATGGAATGAAGGAATGAGAATTTAAAGTATATTTTGGGTTCAAAAAAGCAGAATTATTTTCATTATTATCATTTAATATCAGTAGCATTTAAACATATATAATTTGGTCATTTAGTCAGTTACAACCATTTGTCATTAAATTGACTTCGGAAAGCGTGCTGATGTGTTTTTGATAAATGCGGAATACATGCAGCAACATACATTTAAGCTGGCTTCCTGATACAAAAGCCAAATTTAATCATTTTCATGCATATTTATATAAAATACACTGAAAAAAACTGAAAAAAAAATGTGTCAAATGTATTTGTATTTATAAACCTATTGGGATTGACTTCTAACAAATCCAGTACACAGTCTTGAGCAGGGATTATCGTTTGTTCTGAATGATGCATTAAACATGCAATCTTACTGTAGGCAAATCTGATTATAACAAACCAACGTGAGCTAAAATGATTCTTTTGAGAAACATGTGAAATCGGAAGATTAATGTCAATTTGCTAACGTTTATTTAGCGTCAGGTTACATACAATAGCAAATCCGTCTGCATTTTCCATGCTGCCGCTTCATGCTACCTTGTTTTACACAACCATTTTTCAGTGCCAGCTAAGGTAAGCAGAATATTCAGAAGTGTGTTTAAAATATAAATATACAGGATATTCGTTCTAAAGACAGGTGGACTAATGAAGAGCAATTGGAAGTGATCTGCATTTAAGAGAAAACAAGAAACTTCTTGTTGACAATTTAAAACAATGGAAACATATTATAGAAAAATGCAGGGAAAGCTTTTTCCACATTTTAATTCCTTTGTATAAAGAGCTTGCAAAATGTAGCCATGTGAAACATACATCACCATCAGTTCTTCCCCATGCGTTCTATTACTTTCCCATTGTTCTACGTATTTGTAGACCTGTCTAAAAGTTTAAAAAAAAACAAAAAAAACGCAGGTTTATCCTGAGGGAAAAAAATGATGCATTTGCCTCTCTAAAGAAAAAAAAAGTATAAAAATACAAAAAAATAAAAGTAGCTTACTGTTTTTTTTTTTTTTTTCTGTAAACTGTAACCACAAAATTTTTTTCTGTAAACTGTAACCACAAAAAAATGTTGAGCAGCTAACTGGTCTGTCTTTTTTTTTTTTTTTTTTATAAAGAAAAGGGTTTGATGCTGACAAAGGGTGGATGATGGATGTTTATCATTTTCTCAGAATTGTTCTGCAGAAAGTAAAGAGCAGAGCATCGTGTTGCGCAACGCTGTAGTAGGCGCTGCACCACAGCTGTGAATGGGATTCTCTGATTTCTGTCATCCAGCATAAAATGAAGCACAGAACCAAAGTCGACTTACAAAAAAGTCGTCGGAATGGGATCCTGTCATAAGGTGCCAAAAACCATTACTTTACAGATGATGTAGTTTTTGCTGAATCACTTCAGAACTAAAATGCTACCATTCATAACAGTGCACTTCATGTGTCAAATAACTAAAAGTGGATCAAAATAAATTATGTTTAAATAATTTCTTTTTTTTAAATGATTTCTGCCTTTCTCACTCCACGGATAAACAGTTTTCTAAGCTATAGTATATCTCTGGTTCATGCTGCAACAGTTTACAGTATATAAGACTGTTGTGCTCATAAGCTTGGTATTAATCGTTGCAATGGGCATTTTGCCTTTTCACTAAAAAAAAGATCATCGGCTTGTCAGGATACATCTATTTCACTTGAATTTTTACAGCATATTCTTTTGCTTCAAGACCAGCTGTAGACATTATTAGACATTATTTCATTAAAATAATTGTTTTTTTTTTCCTGTGGTGAGGATCATCCAGATATTGAAATATTTGTTTCTGTGACTTTCCTAAACATGACAGCACTTTTTTACGGTGCTCATCGTAAGTTTTATAAATGTCAACGGCCGTAGCACTAAACCGCCAGCAAACCCACCCCCAGGCTCTTAAAAATGACACACATATGCTTCCTGGCCTCACAATTTAATTTCACATGTGGCTCTTGTAATTGAATATTTCTTTGTGAAATAACTGCATTTCATTTTGTGTGAGGTTCATTGATTTAATGCAAACAGACGCTGTCACACCTACACTCAGACAATGCATTACAGATGTGCAGTTGTGAAAATTAAGCTGAAAGTGGACTGCATGCCGGTTGCTTGGTTTTCATAGTATAGATTGCAAAAATTGGGTTCTTTGATGACTCTGTTGCCCTGTTGTGCTGTAAGATTCATTGAAAACCCTGCACAACATCTCTAAACCAAAGGCGGTCCTTGTTTTACAACGGGGTTTCATTCTAACAACTTTGTTTTAAATCAACTGCATTGTAAGTAAACTTCTATTATCTAAACCATAAGTCTGTGTAAACAATTAATATACATGAACACTCAGCTTTATACTAGGACTTTCTTCTTTTTTTTTCACTATCACACAGTATTTATTTTAAAATAATCTAATTTTAAAATAAACCTAACAAAGAAAATATTTAACTACAGTATAGAATTATACAGTTTGTTATAATTATATTTTAATTGTGTACCATACATTCACATTATAAAAAAATAATACCCATTCATCATTAATGGCTTAATCATGTGCAGGGTCCTGGTGGTCCAGAGCCTATCTAGGAATGACAGGGTGGTCAGCTATGAAACGCCCCCAGGTAGGACACCAGTCCATCACAGGGCAGCCACACACAAAACAGGAAATTTTGTAGCCAGTTAACACAAAACACATGAGCCGGACAAAAATCACAGGCACTGTGAAGTAACAATGCTATTAACTGAGCGACCGTGCGGCCCTTAAAAATTGGATACTGCAGTAATGCTTAAATAATACGAACAAAGAATAATAATGGTAAAACGCATTCACTGACTGAGTCAACAAAAATACGAGTTCCATGCAGCAGTGTAGCCAACCAGTGCAGTGAGGTAAGGGGAAGGGTCATCAATAGATGTTAATATGAAATTGTGGGACTCAAAAATAAAGTTAAACGGATGTCTCCTGCAACTGCCAGTGGTTGTAAGTGGAATATGGTGTAAGTCAAAAATAACCTGTGAAATGTTTTCTATTGTTGAAAGACATTTTGAAGTAGCTTAGTGGAATCAGTCTCCTACCCCCCATACAGATAGCATGGAAGCCTTAGTCTGAACAAATAAAATTGAGCATTTAATATGATTTAAATCCACCGCCTCTGTTAGTCTGATTTGCGTTTCAGAACCCTGATCTCCAAACACTTCAACTGAAGGAAATTCTGAATTTGATGTTAAAGGATTTGAAATGCATAGTCAGATGATAAAGATAATAAGTTCAGAAGAATGTTGCGCTGAAGTAACCTGAATCTTTGGGTACTGTGATCCTCAGTACTGTGTTTCTACTCTGTTCCAAATAGTTTATGTTTCAACCTTCACTTGGTTTCATGGGCCAACAGCACATGTTACCTTGACTTATGAGTGCATCTATATAGGCTGACAAGTTAGTCACCACACATCCTGACCTTTCTCTTCATCAACTGGAAAGATGGAGGTGGTCCACAATGTTGCTGTCCTTCCCACTCACAATCCAGGTGCCACTGGCTTGTTCTTGATTTGTTCTGTGGGACCCTGTGGGCTTGTGTTCTGGCAACTGCTTTGACCTTCGCTTTCTTCTTCCAGCTGAACGTCGTCGAGACGGCCTCTCTGGGAGTCCGTGCGGAGAGCATCCTGCCAAAAAACCGTTGGAACAGATGAGGCCAATCTGGCAGCTGCTTTCGCAGCTTTGCTGCGGAACTACATCAGCAGTCTGTCTTTGCCGTGACAGTGACTGACATCAGTGCCACGGGTGCATCACATGACTCGGGTCTCACAGGGTGGCATCATCTGACTGTTTGTTCTATTGTACAGATGGAGCAGCATGGAGGTCAATCGCGGAGACTCTGTACCTTGTTGTGTTCTCTTGATGGCCATTACTTGTCCCAGTGAGATTCTATAATAGGGATTAAATTACCAGTATTTAGGTAGAGAGCAAGAATCCAACTCTCTCCAACCATCTTCACTTACACTATGGTCATAGTATGGATGTATAATGGGGTGCTGAACTTAGAAGTGCATCTAATTTGTTTGCTGTTCTCCAGTGACTCTCCAAAATGGCCTGGCCTGGGATTGCCTTTAATAAGCCCCTTGGCAATGGATTGTACAATACTGTAACAAGGTGGATGTGAAAAAATAAATAAATAAACCCAAAGCTGCTCCTATAGTTATTATTTTACAACATATCACAATACGCCTGGGGTTTATTTGCTAAATGGGCACGGTGCGGAATACAGATTAGCGGAAAAGGTGATGGACCTCACAACAGTATGCTGGCAGTTTGATTCTCAGGCATTGTACCCTTGAGTGAGGTGCTTAACCCAAATGGCTCCACTAAGAAAACACTGGCCGAGTTTCAAAAGCCTCTGCAGAGCTGTTCTGAGAAGGTCGAAGTGTTATTTTCGGACAGCCTTAGTTCTTTCAACAGCTTTGGTCCCTTTAACGTTCTTAGCATGACAACAAAAGAGAGTGGGACTGAAAACTGCCAGCGGGCACTTGGTACCCCCCGCCAAAGACGAAGTTCAAGAACTTTAGCCACTTTGTAGTGGTCAAGTACATGCAAAAAAAAAAAAAAAAAAACTTTATTGCATAACACTTTTTATTTACTATTTAAATGTGGAGAAATCTGAATCGGAGCACAATGAGGTTATAATTCAATTTGCTGTAACTGACATTAGGTAAAGTCCTGATCAATAAAATAATGAAATAACAGAAGCTCAGGAAAATGAATTTCATTTGTTTACAAACTGTCAAAGCGATAACTGTAAATCAAGGCAGAATTTCGTAGAAACATTTTAACAAATTAAACAGATTAGATTTCCATACTGAATGAGAATAGTTATGATCCTGTTAAGCTCACGCATTGTATTTGCAATATTCAGACAGGCATTAGAAGTGTTTTGATTTAAAATGAAAATCATAAAAGCAAAAAAGAAAAGATACTTATATTTATATTGTCATAACATATCAATACGTACTGCTTTAAATTTGACTTGCCGAATGGAGGACGTGCAGTGTTAAATTTGCATGCATTTGAACTGTTGAGTGCTTTTTCATATCTCACACTATTTTTATCAGAAATATCAAACAGAAATACATTTCCCCATTGTGAACTTTTAGCAGATCTCCTCAAGTGCTTGAGCTACAACACTTATATTTATTTCCAACCAACCCGTACATATACTGCGTCAATGTAAATTCTCAGCATAAAATGCATAAACACAACATATGCTTTTTCACATAATTTCTGTATATAGCCTACAATTTATGTGAGGCTTGCACCAAATAAGGAAAAGGGATCCATTTAAGGGCAGAATATTCCTGTTTAGCATGAATGGAAGCAGTCCAGTGCTATGAACAAGGGCAGAAGGGCTACAGCATAACTGTCACTGTGGCAATAATAGATTTTTTGGTATCTGTTATTTATTTATTTTTATTTTTTGTTGGTCCTCCCAGAAAGTGATGATTACAAAATGCAATGGACTGAAAAGGTAGATAAAAAGTTATCCTGCTTTTATGTAAAAAAATGGAATAAAATGGAAAAGAAAAGTATGTATTTATTTATTTGATCATTTATTTAACTATTTGAATACTATGGGTGAATTACAACCAATGTGAAGAAAAAGCCTACTGTATATAATTGCATTACATTTGAATTATTTCCTCAAAGTAAAAGGATAAACTGATTTCAGTATCTAATGCTGGTTACCATAGTACTAAAAATCTGACTTTGCTTTATTACCTTGCAATGTTCATAACCTGCCATTGTTGATTTATTTCTTAATACATAATTTGGGGGCAAATAATAATGATTGTTTCAAACATCAAGAAAAAGTAAAGCTGTACTAAATTAATGGACTGCATAGAGGAAAGATCAAGGTCTCAGTAAGGTGAGAACCGGGTGGCGGCACTGATGTTGCTCACACCCTTGCGAGACTGAATGTAAATCAAGTCTAACGCTGCTATTTCACTGGATGGAAAAAGCAAATTCTTCGTAAATACTTACAAGTTGGTGTGCATGTGTGTGATTTCACACTAAAGACCTGTGAGAATGTAGACCTACGCATGGAAATGTCAGCATTACAAATAATATTTGCAATTATAAATTGTTTCCTATAATACAGGATCATCTCACAACATTGTAGTTCGATGTTTATTTGAATATAAACAAGAGTGTTTGTAAACAAAAAAAACGTAGCAGCATTTTCTCAATTAATTTATACAGTTATTTGGAGAATATTTCATATTTGTTGCAAAAATTTCAAATTACTCTACAGTTATGTAGGCTAATATCACAGTTTTGGTGAGGAAATTAAATAGGTGAACTTACTGCTGGGTTTTGGTCATTAAATATTCATTTATTCATATTGAAGACGAAAACTTCAGCGGTGAGACTGATGATGTATTCTTTCACGGCATGAATATTATAACATAACCCAGTGCTAAACCAGAATTATTTATCATACATCTGCTTCCCTGTCACTACCATTATTTATGTGTTTTAATAAATAAAGGAGAATGTTGCTGGGGGAATCTAAAAGAATGCTCTCAGGTGTCGAGAAAACTCTTTCCATTTGCAATTTTACAGGCTCACACCCTTATCCCGTGGCTGTCCACTTGAATATCTTCTTTGAGGCCGGTGCATTCTGGGAAATGCTTTCCACATGAAATAATTATTGCTGCTGACTGGCGCACTACATTGCAGCCCGGTCTTGATGCATTTCTTTAGCAATGTTTCTTACTCATTCGCTCACTTCTCAGAAGATAAGCTGAAAACAAATGATGGAGTGATGCTAGCTATACAACTGAGATCCAAAGACCTTTTACAGATAAGAGAAAAAAACTACTTTTTTAAATATTTAGAGAAAATCGTCTTGCCAGTCATTCTGTCTCTGCATGCAGTTTGTATGTATGTAAATATGTATGCACGTACAGTATATATGCAACATTTAGCCCATTACTTTGAATGGTTAATATTAGAAGTCCACTATAATTACAGTCATATGAAAAGTAACCACTCAGTGATTTTTTTTTTTTTTTTAAATATGTGGTCATATCAAGATTCGATCTCCATTTAAAGATGATGTAATTGGGAAAAAAAAAAAAAACAATAAAAATTTGACTTTGCAATAATTTGTTCAATGACAAATGAACAGCTATGGCATTTCAATCTGTAGAAAAAGTATGTACCCCCTTGGCTCTGGTAGCTGGTATTGCCTCCTCGCAGCCATCTGTAACCTTTCTGAAGCCCTCAGAGAGATCTTTCAATGTAGGCTTGGTGAAAACACAAACTTTAATAACAAAGCGCAAACCAAACTGTCAGAGGTTTAAATCTGACCGATTCCTCCAAGATCCCATCGAATGATGTTCAAACCTAATTCTAACTTAGTGTATGTAAGATATTTACACGGATGCATTTTCTTTTTTCCACGTAAAAAATTTGCATTTATTTAAACAATACAGTGAACTGCACGATGTAAATGTGGCATGAAATGTGTACACATACGTAACAAACAACAAACAAATAGATAGATAGATAGATAGATAGATAGATAGATAGATAGATAGATAGATAGATAGATAGATAGATAGATAGATAGATAGATAGATAGATAAGGAAGCAAGCAAGCATTTCATGGGGTTTGCTTACTTTCAACATGACTGCATATTGAACATCTCCAACTGACAGGCCTGCAGGGGCATACTGGTGCAGCTTGTGTGTGACGGTGCTATTAACTCCTCCCAGTCAGTCAGTGGCTTTATTTGTCATGCTGCTGATCAGGTGGCCCTGAGCCTGAGTTCTGATTGGAGGATTGATGGACCCCCAGCCAAAGGTGCGCTGGGGTTACCTCAGCAAAGCTCTGCAAAGGTGTCTTTCAATGGCCAATCAAGTTGTTTTACTGGACTTCGATCTGGTATACGGAAATTTCCGGCTGCTGACATGGCTCAAATGTGAACTACGGTCAAGTTCTTCATGCAGAATGAACATCTTCACTTACTGAGACAGTCTGGAGCCCTTTTCCCTCCCCTCTGTGCATCAGCTTGTCAATCTATATTTTGTACATATATTGCAGTACCAGTATTTATAGTGTTAACACCTGTAAAAGGCAAAACTACACCTTTTAATCTTTTTTAAGTTTTTTTTTTCCCCTTTGGTGGATTCATAAAGCCACTGAAAACCAAAACCATGCAGACAATTCAATGCCAGTGACAAGATATTAACAGCAGGCCCATCCCTCTGAGAATGTCTTACCTTCCGTTTCTCCTTGTGACTCCTGTTCTGCACTTGCGCTCCTCTTCAGAGGCCTGTGCTCATGTGAGACCCAGCAGGGTCTGTTGACATGAACTAAAAATTGCAAACAGGGAGTAATGAGACGACTAAAGAAAGATGACAGGACAGGGCTACTCTTCCTGCACTGGACCACTGGATATCGCAGTAGCACTAAGGTCCCTCACCAAACAGCTTGGTCCCCACTGATTCACCACTGCGAGACCCCGGACTCCGTGATTAATGACTTTCTGACTTAATAAATGATTCAAGGAATTAATGATTTGTGCGACTTTGAATGGACTTCCCGTATTTAACATTTAGCGTAACACCGGGTCTCACCAGGACATTTGCGCCCCCTTTTTTGCTACCCCAGACTGTTAAAACTCCAAGCCTTCAGTGTAACTGAACCAGACTTGTGTATGTTTTCCATCATTTCTCCTGTCCTGTTTCTCCTTTGAAAATGATATTTTGGCTGATAGCCTTTTGAATAAAGGCTGCTTAAGTGAGACACAGTGCTTTGGCCTCCATCACAGTCACGGCTGTCTCATTTTGTGACAGAAAATTTCACAGATCTATCGGCTGCTTTTGCCCGTTTCTGTAAAGATGATGCAAGTTTTCCAGCATGGGGGAAAAAGATTTTTAAAAGTTTTTTTCAGGTATTTTGTTTGTTTGTTTTTAATAGGTAAACTAGTGTAGAAGACATGTTTTTTCTTTTTTTCATGAAGATGGGCCATATTTCAGATGGATGGCACGTGAAGGCGGTGACACTGGTTCTGTTACGGTATTCCCTCTGCCATTTGTCCTAGTTTAGGACCCAACATGATTTTGCTGACAAACAATACAAATGAAGTTCATTCCTGGTCTTTTGTGGAGAAATCACAGATGTGCTATTTCAGGGTGCTGCAGGGCAGCCACTCTCCTGTTACTACCTGCCACCAGGACCCAGTCCAGCACTACACAGAAATCTGGGCAGAAGGAAATATGACAAATAAAAACTGTGGATGGTGGTGAGAAAGTAAGAGAAAGATTGACTGTAGTGATTTGCAATAACTATTTATTATATTTATGGTAACAGTTATACTGGTTGTAGCTGCACCATCAGTTCTGTTTGTTAATGTAACTATTAGTTATTAACACTTCTATCTATCAATCTGTTATGATATCTTAGCTTTATTATTTATTCTTCTATGTTGGTTGTATTAGTTCCTTATCACCATGGAGGGCTAAAGGAGGGAGTTTTTCAGTCATCCTACACTCCTCTCTTACCTGCTTCCTGTACCCACCACTCCTTCTGGGCATCTCTCCAATAAGAAAACATTTACCCTCCACTGAGGGGTTCAGTGAAAGGAACAATGACCTGGGACAGAGAGAGAAAAACGTCATTTTAAAATAAGAATTTGTTCAAAAGAATAAAACAGTGTTGCGTGGGCTGTTCTTCAAAGGCAGCCTTTCAGCTCAATTTGAAGGGTTCTGGAACACCGCGGTTCTGAAGTTTATTGGATCCTGGCAATTACCCGCTTTTATCGATGGGAATTTAACAATACCTCATCAAAATGAAGTCTGGATTTTGCTGTTCTCCCCCTCCCCCCCTTCAATCACATGAAATCCATTTTAAAACATTGCAGATTATTTTAATAAATTGTAGCTTAGAAATAACTGTACTTCAATTTAAGACTTAAACATTGTAGTTAAACAGAAAATAAGATAGCGAAAGTATCGTTCTCAGACAGAAAAGTGAAACCAGTCTCCAGAGCCCCTGCATTCAGGCTAATTGTAATTGCTGTATGACTTACAAGTAATAGAATAATTGCATAGGAGACAGGGAGAGTCCCTTGAAAATATGAGGTCTGAAATAAAATTAAATCTGAAACCCGTTTTCAATTTTCATCCCCACTGGAGTTTACTAGCTTCATTAGGTTGAAAGTCCCAAGTATGGGCCTGTGAAAGATATAAAGAAGTTCTGAGGGAGATCGGGTTCACTTTTTCCCCCAGGATGGCGTGTTCTCTAGAACAACGGCCTCATTTAAATGATGTGTGTCACAACAATGGCCGATTGCAGAACTCGCTCGGGCTGTGTGATACCACGCAGAAGCCCAAATGTAAACTTACCCATCTGAAGCACAGGAATTCTTTGGGAATTACAACCGGCTTCATGGGTGGATGGGGGAGAGACATCGCGTTTACTGGGAAGCAGAGATCGACTCACAGAACGCAAAAACAAAAACAATTCACAGCGCTTCAGAATTCCCACAATTATTTTATGTTTGGAAGAAATAATATCTGCGCCTCTGTCACTGCAGTAGCGAAAGCAGACGCACAAGTTTTAAGCCGATTGGGACAGAATGGTTAACAAGGCAACAAAATAATGAGTTAGGGGTCCATTTATTTGTATAATGGCCGGGAATTGCAAAGAAGAAGCCTCGTGTTTTCAACTTGTACTGCCTGGCTATGTGAGTGATGCGGCTGTTAACACTGTTGCTCTGTTAGTAGTGAAACAAACTGAATAGCTAGCATGCCAGTGGTCAAGCTGAGAGAATCTTTATCAATTTCCTGTGGCTGAGTTTGCTACCAGAATACAAAAAAAGTATGGGGCTGATTTGGATTTAGTGCTTATGAAATTGCATCTGAATCTGGTCTTGCCTTTCTGAAGCCAATAGTGTGTGTGTGTGTGTGTGTGCGCGTGTGCGTGTGCATGCATGGGTGTTTTTCTTTCATGCAAAGGCAAATAAGGATATGGGACTTATTAATTTTGTGTGGGGAAAAAAAAATCTTTATTACTGAAGAATTAAGGGATTATGGGCTAGAACTATCATTTCTGTTGAAAAGCTTTGTAATTTCCCAGGAGCATTTCCCAGAAGGAGACACAGGAATTTCTGCCAATGTACCACTTCAGTGTGTGGATACAGCTGGCCTTTCAGAGACAGTCCAACTGCTGCCCCCGTTTGCAGTGGACAGCTCAAGGTAAACAGAGGACTGTATACATTCCACCCCGAAAAACTTAAGTGGCCCAAGAAAAATGGCAACTAATTTAAGAACCACTTTACCCTCCTTATGTAGCTGTGTAACTCCATATTGGAAGGCTGGAAAATTGAGGAAATAACAGGATATATAATATTTCATGCACACCTGTATGTATCTCTAAATATATTCTTTGTATGTGTAAGACGTGTAATTTTCAACATGTACAGATATTTGAACACGTACGTTCCAAAGTGCATTTTTTACCCCGTGACACACCACTCCCGAAAGCAAACCCAACTGATAAACAAACATTGTTATTCTGAATGTATTAAAACAAGTCTGATCAGCAGTTTGCAACACAAAGATGTTTCAGGATGTTGGGCTTAGAGGAGAAACGTGCACATCTGTATGTCAGGTGTAAATATTTTATTATGGTGCAAATGAACAGGATGCAGCAAGTATGAGATCACCTGACTAAAGATATTACGGTACTATTAATTTCTTATTATCCTGAATGCACGTGCATATCTGTGCTTCTTTTCTAAGCTCCATCACCCAGCATGGATTTTTGCTCTAAAAAAAGTGTGTTTTTTCTTATTAGCAGGAAATAGAGTTGCCTCACACCTCTGCACCATAGCCTGACAAAGTGCATCTTGTTTTCATTTGGTTTCTTCCCACATACCCTAAGCCATGCTGTTCAGGTGAAGCTACAGACCTCAACTGCTGAACAGTATGTTGGACCAGCTCCTCATTCAAAGCACACCCTGCCCTACTCTCTGATCTGCTGTGGATCATCGCAACCTTACCTGGATGAGCAGCTGCTGAAACCCGATGTTCTACATGCTTTACGTGACTGTTTTGCCGCTAGGAGAACTAAAGATTAGCAATTTTAGCGACTGTTACAAATGGAAGCACATTCATTTCAGCAGCACATGTTAAGGATTCTGCATTTGTGAGCCTCCAAAGCCCTGCTGCTGGGGCTCATGGATAAGATCCTTTCCCAGGGTTCTATGCAGACACATTTCTAAATGCTTTCCCTTTTCTTTCTCCTTCCTGTGAAAAGCTGAGCCACCGTTACACAGACCATTGTGATTCAACTCACACAGAAAGTCAGAGTTAATAACCAAAAATATATGAAAAAAATCTTTACATGTTATGCTGTATAATGAAATGAACAATGAAGATTTGTGAATGAAGAGGAAAACAAGTACCAGGACTCCATTATATACATATGTTTGCATGCAAATTAAATTAAACATTACATTTTGAATTTCTGTATTGAATGAGTGCTGACACATGCATTATATATTTCTTTAATGAAGGAGCTACAAATGGTAGGAAAGCACTACTTACAGGGTAACTTACAGCGTAACTTAGTGCATCCTGGGTAATGAAATGTAACTATGAGGGCTGTTATGAATAATGACCCTGTGCTACAGCAGCGTTTTACTGGGGGAGCAGCTCGGCCAGAGAATCTGGTTGTCCGGGGGCAGAAATTGGAACCGGGAGCTAAAGAGAAGTGCTGGTATGCAAGAAAAAAATCCCAGTGCTGCAAAGAGCCAAAAAAAAAAAAAAAAAAAAACTGCCTACCCTTGAATGACATTGCTGAAAACAGTTATACTGAGACCTATGAATATTTGTCAATTAACATCTGTGCCATAATAAATGCATTTGAAGAAACTCATGCGAGTGATGCATCTGGCGCTGACCAGGGGAAGCTCTAAAAATAGTAAAATAGAGTTTAACCTCTATTTCCCTACAGAGTCCCATAATCTCCTGAACTTCAGTGGCGAAATCCAGCGAAGATGCAGCAATGACTGAATAATGACTGAAGAGCAGACAAAGCAAATTGATTTCCAAAGGGTTCTGTTCAAATCAAGTCCTCTTAGACAACAGATGGGACGCATCACAAACTCCTCTCCAGGACCGGGGTCTGCGGTGCTGCATTTTTGGACATGGGATGCTGTTCTGCTGGTTAAATGGTTTTTAACTGGTTGCAGAATGTCACTGATGGAAAGTAAAAAATGCCTAAGAGCCCATTGCTGGACTCACTTAGTTACTGCATGGCAGTTTAATGTCATTTAGAAAGGTACTGAAAAGAAAAATTAATTTAAAAAAAATTGAAAAATTTAGCTTTCCAGTGGGTGGTGGGAGGGCGGGCGGGCGGGCTGACATCTTTTAAAAACATGAAAAGCAATGAATCTGTATGAATAGCTGCAGTAATCAGAATATGCATGAACTTTACTGCTGGCTAAAATCACAGTTGTTCTACTATAATGGGTATTTTGTCATTTCAAAGATAAGCTTTACTTACTAATGAAAGTGGGGACAAATATGCCCCTAAACCTTGCAGACATGTGAATAAAACATTTGTCTCATGAGGGTGATTTGTCATCTTTACCTTGGGACACTTTTGCACATAAAAGAACCACTTAAATCCTTTTCAAAACAGCAATTTTTTTAACGGGTGATGTCAAAGAGAACGGAACACTTTTCGGATTTTTGTTTTGTCGGCTACTCAGTTTACCCAAGACTCGGTTTCTGTCAGCGCTGCACACTACCCTGCGGCCATGCTGAAATGCTTCATCCGAGCACCTATTACAATGAAGTCCCTTAGAGATTTCCAGCCTGGAGTTCCACTTCTTCTTTTGACCTCTAAATAATTGTTTGCTCAAAGCCATCATGTTTTGAAGTGCTCTGTAGAAGCGGAGTGCTCTGTCATGTAAAGCAAGAAGTGTGAAAACTACGTACTCAACACTTAAGGTTAAAAACTTATCGGAGGGTTTCGGACAAAAAAAAAAAAAGCAGAGTAGAAAAGCAAAGTAATGAAGTTCATCATTTGATGCAATTTATTGCTCCATATATGAAAATGTTGTGGCATTCTGGCAATTCGGCCTTCTTCGGCTTGCATGTCAATGTGCATGTAAGTTAGTGTCGGCTTGCTGATCTTTTTGATCAGCTGCTTACCAAAACAACATACTGCAGTGAGGCTTAATCTATAAAACAAAGATCATTTTCAGTTGTGTGACAAAGTTTGCTAAATTAACAATGACAGTACGGGATAAAATATGAAATTCTGTCACTCATTCTGCAGAATTTATGAGCATAAGGCAGTTTAAGTCTAATCATCTTTAATGTTTATTTCATTAGTAACCCTTAGAAATACTTCCATGTTTAATCCAACTGCTATTCTAACCTTTATGTTTTGCTGCTTCTGACGCGTCCAAAATAAAGAGGACTTGAACGTTGGTGGATGCATGACAGCTTGCTGTGCCCTGTGCACAAGGCAAAGAAACACAAATCTGTTGTGTAGACGCAGGTACAGTGAGAACGTACACAAAAAGAAGGAAATGAAGGGGAACAGAGAAAAAGATAAGGGGGGGGGTTAACACATAAATGATACAAGACAAATTCTTTAACCATAAAAAATACCAGCAACTCTTCTTAATAAATTTAACTTTACCAAGAAAACTCCACAAAATGGACATGACCTGATCCATCTGTTAAACCCTTTTAAGTTCCTTCTAAATTTTTCCAGTTTACAAATTAACCAAACAACATTTTCTGGTCTGTAGCTTCCAATAAAATAATTCCACAATGTTAATGCTAATATTTGTAATATTAATATACATTAAAGCAAACAAAAGAAGTCACTCACCAGTCAGGAAGGCCCTGTTCATCATTTTACCTTCCCCCTGCAATAACAGCGTGGCCCATGTCTCCTCCCAGCAGTGTTTGTTTCCCCTGGTGCCATTTTCTTACCTTCTAATTAATCTTGTACTTTATAAACATTACCCACCTTACAGGTAGAAAATACAGTTTCAATGCGCAGCCATGCGATTTATTGATTTTATCCTCTTTAGTCTTACGTTACCAAGGTGAGCTGGGATTTATTTACTTTTTCTGTTTTTTTTGTATACAGGGATGTACGTGGCACCAGCTGCTCCAAAACTGTACCACATTTGCCACGGTAGCGACTGTAGAATACCTCATACACAGTGACGTAAACTGGGTTGTTCTGGGAAAATGACGTTTTACAGGAGCTTCAGTCCCTCCCGGCAGCCATGGCGATGTGGCCAGAATCATCCAATGACTCTCAGTGAAGCACCTCATACGAGTGCTGCTTCCATTATTAGAAAGATGCCTTAAAACTGCTAAAACATTTTCCTATTGTCTACACAGCCAGGATCAAAATAAAAAGAAAATAAATATGTGTATGTGTGTATGTGTGTGTGTGTAATGAATAAGTCAGACATTATATATGCAGCATCTTCCTTTCTATTTAATCAATAAGGTGAATCAGAGTTCAGCATTCATTCTGAAAGTCCCAGCAGGCTGCCCTGGACTGATCCTGTAAACCCTCTTCAGCTGTCAGCCCATCAAACTGCTGGAACCACTTAAAGTGAGAGGGGGGGGTACCAATATAAATCAGACCAGAGCAATAAGAGACATGTTTCTTCTCTGTGAATCTAAGAGTCTTTAATTATTAAGTCCTATCCACAAATACTGGCTTCTGGGAGAATAAATTTTGTGCTTTGTACTAATTCTCATCTATGAGCATGGCCACCTTATTTAAATATTTTGCCAAACTGATGCGAGTTAGAAATAAACAGATATAATATAATTTGCTCTACATGTGTGACTGGGTCGGAAAAATCTGGTTTCCCAAGGTCTGCTTACAAAGAATTCACAAATAAAAATAAATAACTGCATTGTGCAGCAGCAGGTGTGGGCAATCACTCATGCTTCTGCTGCCTTGCTCCCCACAGAGGAGATCTCACCAAACCCCCCAACAATGTGTGTCAAGCATGACTTTATTTTTATTTATTTATTTTTTTTTTTTACAAAGCTGCACTGATTAGCAGCACACTGGGAACTTCTCTTGTAGGGAGCAAAACTTGACAGAATGTACTGGAAAACCAGAGTGGGATCTTCAAGCCTAACTTCCAAACCAAAGTTAAACTGAACCAATTTTCACAGTGGGCTAACAAAAATAAATAAATAAAATGCGGGCAACGTCGCAATTGGCATAACTTGTTTTGACCATTTTCATGGCTACAAGAAAACGGAATGAAATTTTTTATAGAATTAAAAGCATGTACATACATCCTAGCAAAACCAACTTACATAAAATGACAAATCCCCATATGATCGATTCTAAGATCCAAATTTAATCTTAATTTAATGCAGTTTACTTTGTTAGCTTTCCCTGGTGATGTTATGCAACCCTAATATTAACATTTATCCACTTAGCCAACACATTTCTCCAAAGCAGCTAACAGCACTAAACTGCCTACAATATAGCTATTTATCCAGTTAATAAACAGTTGGGTGATTTTTTTTTTTACTGAAGCAACTTACAGTAAGTACTAGAACACAAGATGGGATCTAAACTTGCAAGCTAGAGGTAATTCTTACTATGGCAGTACCTTTTGACCCCCAACTGAGACTTGATGGCAGCAGCTTTACCTGAAGTCTAGACACCTACCTACCTTCTTTCTAACCTTCCAAAGTAGGGTTTTCAATGTGGGCAAACATCACACCTGCAGAGTTTCAGGTATAAACTGCTGCTGCAAGTCAGGATACAGTGTACCTATGAAGGCAGTACCCTAGGGACAGAAAACCTCTGGAAATTAATTTAAAGCACATGGGTTTTGAACAGATTAACAACTGTGAGAAGTCACCAATGCACTGCGAATGACCACTTCTGTGGTCCATCTGAGAGCTCCTGAGAAGACCGTTTGTGCTGTGCAACTGTAGAACAAGGCTTTGGAGAGCTCTGGACAGACAAGAGACTTAACCTTGTACTGCTGGACATGATCCAGGAGACTTACATGCCTGCAACTGGGCCTCTCAATTTAGCAGACAGCTCTGGGCAATTTGTCCCTTCCCGTCCTGAGAAATTATTCTAGGATAATCTTTCAAACATCCCCTCTGCATTAATATATTATAGGTCAGACAGCATAGTTGACCCTGCTTCTACAGGCATAAGAGTTATTTTTCTGGGTGTGAAGATAGATGATGGTAGCGAATCAACCACAGCTGCAGAAGTGGACCAAAAGTATACAGGTTTATAGACATTCTCAGTAGGAGACTTCTTACTAAAAAACAATCTGCCTTTACTCTGTGAATTTACATTTTTTGCTGTCCAAAAATCTACGAGACATGAATCAAAGGGATTCCTCTTCAAGTGGCTAAATGGGAAGAAAAAAAAATTAAGTTTAATTTCTAAATGTGCTATTAAAAGGGTCCACCCACCTCCACGTTGTTCTCGTAGTCTTGCTGAAGCAGTCATGCTTTCCCAGATCCCCATGTAAGATTCCTTATAAAGAACACCGGTCGAAAATGGAAAAGTGCAAGAACACAATAACCAAACCAATGAAGCCATCCATGGATTTGTTACATGTCTTTCGAGCTCAGAAACTGGAGGCTCGGTTGTGCTTTTGTATAAAAGTGAGGGACCACAAGGACGGAAACAGAGTGCTCACCTGAAATCTGAAGCAGATGCTGAAAATAACAACTTTCAAAAAGAAAAAATGAGAACATTAAAATAAAATTAAAACAGAAAGAGTGTCTCAACTGCATGGTTAACAGTGCTGAATACACAAGTTCTTAAATTAAAACAATAAAGGCATCATAACATATGTGTATGTTATTACGTATGCACGTAATTTCAGTCCCCAATAAAATGGATGAAAGGCACTCAGAAGTAAACACCATATGGATAACACACAATTGCCGTGTCTGTGTACAACAGTTACTGAAAAAATACAAATATGAAATCTCCAGAAACAGAAATTTATTGCACTGGTTTAGAAAATGTTAGTCAGACTGATCTGCAGTATAGCATAAAGAAGCCACAGTACAGGGATTTAACACTATGCTCCTCTGATCAAAACACACAACCAACGCTAGTTTGCAACGATGATGGCGCCTGAACCAGAAGGGATTTTTTGTTGTTGTTGTTGTTGTTGTTGAAGAAATTCCTTGTGGGAGCGACTCAAGGGGCACATGGCTCTGTATCACAGAGCAATGTTGTTACTGTCCCGGTTGCCCTGGAAACCGCAAGTTTTCTTTCTCGGAAGCACTTTTCACTGCACTCATTCTTGAGTGTAAGCTGACCAGGTAGCCCTGCCCATACAGAACAGCAGCGGAGACAGGAAGATGCTCCCAGCGCTGGGCTGCCGCAACTAACGTTAAGCCCAGGACGACGTGCCAGTACCTGCTGACCTGTACTGCTTAAGTACACCTTACTCTACTCTAAAAAAGAAAACGGTACAAAACAGGACCGTTCCTGCACTGAACAATGCTGGCAGCAGCGGTCAAGTTCTGGAGCCGCGTGATATTTTTAATATTTTCCTTATACTTTGCCTCGCGGTGCTTGGGGGTGACATAAACAGCTGAGCATTGCTTCAGTATGTTTTGGCCACCGTTTTCCAGGCTTCTTCAGTGAGGTTTAAGCAATATTTTAAAGCTGAGGACTCTGTGTGAATTACTGCACATGGGTGGTTGGCCTCTTCACTTGCGCTGCCATGAATTCTTTGTTCCTTAAGTTATCTGTGGAATTTCATGTATTTAACACTGGCTGCCAACTCACAGTGTTTCCTAAAACCATTTAAGCATTCCATGCTACATAAAATATTTTGTAAGTAATACTAACTATGACTTAAAAAAAATGTTTTTTTATCGCCAGAAGTATTACATATATGGTAGAAACAAGGCAGTAGGGTTATATGCATAAATAAAATGGTTATAAAACTACATTCCTTGTCTGCAGAAAAAAATGCAAAGTAATATATTCACCCACAGTTTAAATGTAATCCACTAAGTTGCCAGTTTATTAGGAACACCTATCCAGTAATGCACTGCACCTCCCTCGGCCTTCAGAACTGCATGAATTCATCTGGGCATGGATGCCACAAGGTGGTGGGTACGTTGTGCAGGATTGTTGCACCGTTTGGAAACTACTGCATTATGTAGCTGCTGTAAACTGGATAGCTACACAGTCTTGCTGCACTCAGGCCTTTCCATCTCACCCCAGAAGTGCTTGGTAGGGTTGTAATTCGGGGGCTGCTCAGGCAACTGAAGCAAAGAAAAGCCACTGTCATGGTCCTGGAACAATTTGTTGACGATAAGTGCCTTGCGACGTGGTGCAGCATCATACTGGAAGTGTCCACGTGGGTGCAGATAACTGTACCCAAGAAGGGAAGCTTGGAACTTGGTCAGGAATAATGTTAAGATACTTCCCGCCATTTAAACACCAAGACATTCCCCACACCATCACTAGCCTGTACTGTTGACATCAAACAGGGTGACTCAAAAGAACCATGTTCCAAATTCTGATCCTTCCATACCAACATAATTCAGAAGGAACCTAGATTCACTCGAGTAGGCAACATTTTTCTACTCCTCAGCAGTCCAGTTATGATACTTCTGTGCCCACTAGAGATGGGCTTTCTTCTTTGCTGACAGCATCAACAAACAACATGATCTTCACCTGTTTTAGCCCATTTGATACAAAGTCTGATGAGTGGTGCATTCTGAGATGAAATTATGCACACCAGTGTTGAATTTGGATGCAATTTGCCCAGGTGCAGCCCATCTGTTTGCTTCTACACGTCTCACAATTGTCCTATGAGCCCCTTTGTCCACATGATCACCAGTCACAGATACTTTTTTGCTTTTGCATCATTCTTGCTAAACCCTTAAAACAACTGTACATGACATTTCCAGGACAGACGATCTGGAGATGCTAGAAACAGGAAAACTAGCACCAACTATCATGCCACATTGGAGTCACAGAGGCCACTTGTCTTCAATCCCAAAGCTCAGCTAAACATTACCTGATGCTATAAATGCTGGTCTTCCTCATTTATACCACACCTCAGAGTCACGGGATGTATAACTTGTTGAAAGGTATAGTTTGTAAGAAGGTATATACGTGTTCTTCTTGGTAATGAAGAGCCACCTTTAGCTCACCAGCAACATATTGTTCGACTGCAGTCAGTAAGGAAGTAACCCTATTCAGCAGACCTATAGGAGCATGCAGACAAACATGAGGCATTTCAGTAAACTAAGTCAGTTTGCAGTGCTTGTTTTGCAAAACTGTGATGGTGGGAAGGTCGGGATGGCGGGGTGGCAGTTTCTCAAGGAAAAACTGTTAAAAAAATAGACACAGCAGAATAGCTTGCACTCAGTATCCTGAGAAAGAGCTTCTGGGGTATCTTGATCTATGCACCATTTTACTTTAATGATAAATATATATTAAGTAAGTTAGAGCATAATCACAGAAAATATACCAAGCATTTTTCAAAGTTATACATTTAACTGTGAGGATGATTTCATCCTTTATACTTATTGCATTACGTTGTGGTTTTAAAGGAGTAACAAGAGACTAACAACCAGACTACCATATTATAAAAAGCTATGGTGTTTTACATTGTGTTATTTTTGTACAATAGCTATATTTTTTAAATAGATTAGGAAATAAAAATATTTTTAAATTTGAACATTGATGGTGCTACAGCTCGAGGAAAGAAGAAAGTTAGTGGCCAGATTTGAAGGTAAGCATATGTCCCAGGAAAGAATGTGTGCCATATTTTGTACACAAAGCCAGGTCCCACATACTCATGAATTGGGTGCTGTGTTTCCAGGGCTCAGAATACACACATACTTTGTTTATCAGTGTGGAGCCTTCAGGTCCAAAGCCGCTATATGAAGTATGAGAGCCGCAGCTGAGCCAGGGTACCCATCACACCAAGGACCAATAGGCTGAGTGGGGCTGTGACTCTGCTCCCTGACTTGGGTGCCAGGTCCACAGTCTGTGCAGGTTGGCCAAGCCTCCTGTGATCGTTCACCTTGTCTAGGGTCCCTGCTAAGGAGAAGAGCACAAGGAAACAAAGGTGATGGTCACATTCCAAACTGGTGGAATCATATACTCATATACATAAAATATGAAGGTGTCTCATGTAGCTGGTCAGAGCCACCCACCCACCCACTGCATTTGGCTGCATTCTTCTGTTTTCCCAGAAATGCTCAAGATTATTGTCAAGATTTCCTCATTCAAAATCTGTTAACATATGTTCCTTTTATACATCTTTTGAGAACTGCAACATTTTACAAAAAAATTAAAACCATCTTAAAAGTGGCCCAGCCAATATAATGTGATATGCAATACAGTAAATAATATTGCACTATAATTTATCACACTATTAGTAAACTGTTACCTGCGCAACGGCTCAGTTGTAACAATTTCTACTGCATTTAAAACCACATTCAAGTCAATTATTTACAGTTCTTCAAAGCCATTTAAAAATCTTAATCAGAGCAAATGAAGACAAAATCCATATAAAATGGAAATTTTTAAAATCCCCTTATAATTAAAAACCTAAATATAAATGGAAAGTGCTATTTATGAGTTAGAATTCCTTAAGGTATGATATGATGGTGCATTCTGGAAAATCACTGCACTATTATTCCCATTCTAACAATCCACCTAGTGCCAATTTAATCACGCTTTCTGCAGTAGTCGGTTACAGTCTATAAAGTCAGACTGCTTTGCATTTAGCTTGGATATAACCACATGTGCAACTACGGTGAGAGAAATAAATCCTTCATGCACAAAAAAAGTCCAAACTATTTGGCATTCTTGTCACCACAAAAACCGAGCACTTGACTCAAATATTAACACTATATTTTCGGTTTATTTATGAACAAAAACTGTAGGGCACAACTGTGGCAACAAATGCTCCATGGGTCAATAATAAAATGATAAAATAAGAATCCGTATTGATTTATGCGTACTCTGCCCAGGCAGTTACAGGCATATTCTGACAACATGACAAATAAATTTTGTTTTAACAGTCAGTTTGGTGGCTATAAGACACACATCTACAATACACCGAAAATGTGTACATGGGAAGGTCAACACATTCTTGGTGAACACAATACAAGTTGCCTGACAGCATTCTGACACACAGAAGCTCCCGAGAATGAACATATTCTTGTACACGCACAGTGCTGTGGTGATAATAAACATCAGGCCCTCTGAGACATGTGTCAGAGTCCATTAGGGGAAAAGTAAACACATTAGGCCCCACCTACAGAGTCACTCTCCCGCCGACTTGTCCCCCGTCTCAATGCAGACCCACCGAAGAATAGAGATGATCGGCGTGTGAGGATTTGTGAACGAACGCTGATTGTTTCTCTGCCGGCTTTGAGTGCATTACAAGCAGACACAGCGGCACCACAGCCCTCCTCCAGTGGGCCTTGCTTGTCCGTATCCCTTCTGAAAGCAGTTTATTCTAGACATGCAAACAAAAATGCACTTGTGCATTTTGGCGATGTAGATTTTTTTATGCTTTCTATCAATACCTTTTGTCGAAGTTTCGTGCGGATTAACCTGTTAAATGCAGCCGTTGACTTCAATTACCTGCGTAAGCCATGTACCTGAACAGACAATTGTGGGCTGAAAGGCCTTTGATCAAACCTTGTATAATAGACCCTTTGTGCCAGAAGCAACAAGGCCTTGACTGAGATGTGGACATTAATGCGCATTACGCCCATTAAGAAAAGCAAAGTACTTTGATGACAGAAATAATGTGGTGGTGTAAAAGCATGGATGAATTGCTCAAAGCCCGCAATGCCAAAGTGGAAGTGCAGAAAGGGGTGATGCTCATAGTTATGCTCGAACAATGCAGCACGGAGGACCTCCGGCGAAGCGTGATCAATGAAACAGCGCTGCTCGAGACAAAACACAATTGCCCAAAGTATGCGGGAACAGTGATGTCCATTGTGAAAGCATGGCTAGGAACACAGTGGGAGATTTTTTCCCCTTTTCTATTTCTGTGTGCACAAGAAACATAATGCTCATTCCACATGGCAAATGGCAATATTATCGTATAATACCTTCCTGTAATTGCATGGGGGGTCTTTCCCCCTTAGAGTTTCAGCTAGAGTAAGCAGATGTGAATTGAGCTGCTATCCTGGACCGACAGATTCTTTTACAGTATTACACTGAACAAAGCAAGCATTCAGTCCAGCTGGTTACTTCTTAAAAATACAGCTTACAATATACAGTATAAACATGGCCTTTAAGAGTCCATTATTTTTGTACTGCTACATTAATGCCGTTTCGGGTGTTTACAACTTCAAATGAGAAAAGCCAATCTCCCACAATGCAGCAAATATCCAGTTCCTGAAGTTGGCTGGTACTCATTGGTAAACAGTGGCACTTTGACACTTTTCTCGTTGGAGAACAGGGGCTTTTATTTTACCTTCTTTTTTGTTCCTTTTCTTCAGCACTTTTTCTATGTTCCTTGTACTTTTCTTTGCCCCTGACCACCTAGATTCCCTGGCTGAGCCAATATCCCACCAAAAGACTGTAGTACATGGCCGTCATTCATAACAGCTGCCATAGCTGCATTTTAACACCCAGGGTGCACTAAGTTACGCTGCAAATCACTTGCTGGAAACTTTTGCTCCCTTAATAAAAAGTATACACAGTACTATCAGTATCAGAGATACCGCCTAGTATTTTTACTGGAAAATTAAAAATAAATAAATAAATAAAATTAACAGTTCATTAATAGCAATTTATATACATACCAAAAAGGGGGAGTACTGACACTTCAAGCCCCGCTAATGTCTTATCTGAATCGAATATTTACTGTACTTTCTCTGTTCTATCTCTTCAACAGCTGGAAAATTAAATGTTTTAATTAAATTTCATCATGCATCCTACACTGGATTTTATGCTCTGGATTCTCCACATCAGTCTTGTTCCTGTTTTTTGTCCTTTTTCAGTGCTTATGCCCTTTCGGTTCTGAAATCCCTCATGAAACATTTATTCCCATCATGGAGAACTTTACATTTAGTGGAGTTGAATTTCCTTTGCCAGGTGTAGGTCTTCCTCTGGATTTGATTTAAATCCTCCAAAACTGATTTGGCATCTGTCTCAGTGTTCTACCAGAAGCCACCATTAAATCCACTTGTGAATAAGTCCTTGTGTCCCGGCTAAATTCAGCTTAATAAGAAGTGCTTCTCTTGGTGTGTTATAGAAATGTTTGAAAAGGCAAACAACACTATCAAACATTATTTAAGAACAACAGTCACCTCAAAAAAGGGGACTTATTAAGCCAACACGTGTCTGATACAATCATTTCCACCAAGTTGCCAACCTCACCCACTCAATATCGATAATACCGGTAATACTCAGACCTGGAACTCCGAGTTGGATATAGTGTCACAAAGAGAGTTTTGGTGCTACCACAGAGAATGTAAAAGCTTTCTTTCACAAACAAATAGTAAATCCTCCATCTGTCCTGTGTAGTATTGTCAAGACACGACAAAGTTGTAATTTCTGTTTTAGAATAATTTCAAGTTGCAGCAGGTGCAACTAAAAAGAAGCTATAGCTCAGCAGTACATCTGTCTCTGGTGTGACAGACTTAGAATCCCTGTGTCAAGCAGAAAAACTGCACAGGCACAAAAAAAGCATTACCTTCCTCTATTTATTACCAGCTAGTTAGTTCATATATCACACAGTGTTTCTCAAATGTAAAGTAAGAGAAGGCAGCAAGCAGTCCAAACTCCACAAACCATATTCATAAGTAATATACATAGACATATATACATATTTAATGTGTTTTGTGAAAATTAGCTTAGCTTAGACAGCAATACACCCAGTTTGCTTATTGCCAAGACAAACTGTCAATAAGTGATCTAGGAAAAAAAAAATCCATAGAAGGTATTTTGTGCACAATTTATGATCGAAGAACAGCTAAGCATTTATTTCAGCATAATGAGTGATATTTACCCCTTGATCACTAGTCCCATCATGTTTGGAGTCAATGTGTAGCTGAAATGAGCAAAATACGAACATCAATATGCAAGATGTGACATGGTCCCTTATGCATCATCTTTATAGAAAATCAGCCAAAACTGCTGGGTCCAACTGTCAGGCTGGACCTGCATGTGAAAAACACAGATTACTTTGGTCATGTTGTGTGCAGCTAGATAATATCACATTTATAAAATTGGCCCATGGTATCAATACTTTAATAATAGCAATAACACCACCGTGTTTAATAATGAAAGCAACACCAATATCTAGGCTGGATCAGTATGAGCATGATTTTTTAATGCAAGGTACAAAATTCACCCAAACAACACCAGAAGATAATACTTCTCAGTCCTGGATAAAACACTGTTAGAGTCCACCCTTCCTGAAAGTTGATATGAGAATCTATTGTGCACATATTGGGCAGGGATGTTTTACCTTATTTTAATACTAAAAAGTTTACACCGTTCGACCACATTTTCATCATATTTGAAACAAAGCCTTTTTGACCTCTTGTCAACAAGATCACCCTCTGTTGTCATATGCATATTTATATTCCTCAAACTTTTTTCATTCTTATCTGCTTTCTGAACTATACACCTTTACAGAGCCCAGTTGAAACAAGGAATCGCAATGTTAATTGGCATTTTTTTTAACAATAAGAATTAATTTGTGTATCTGGAGATCATTGTAAACATATGGCACTGCTAAATGAAGCATCTTCGCTAATAATCAATTCATCCCTTTAATCTGGGCTTAGTTTGTATATTTTGCTGCCTGGAAAATGAGCAAAACGTCAGCAAAAGCAATCAAAGGCACAAACTAAACATAAAATTTGTGGCAGCGTAGAATTATTGAGGAAAATAGACCTGGATCACGCTGGCCTTTGATATGAATTCGGTTTGGATCACTTCTTTATTCCTTTCTTACAGAAGTTTGTCATTTTGTTGGTCCACAACCATAGCATTGCACAGAATCAAGCAGAAAACTTCAGCTGTGACGAATGGTTAAAAAAAGGGAATTAACAGAAAACAGGAAAACCACTACACATCGCTGACTAACCTGATATTCCAGTACATTTACAACATGGGTTTCATATGATCACGCCAACCTCCGATTTTTTTCCCACACTCACGCCCTCTTGCCTGCCAGTTGGAATGGCATCAAGCAATAAAATAACTGTCTTCTCCCCCCATATAAGCACACTTAGGACAGGAAGTAGTAATAAATCCAAAGTCTTGTGAACTTTTTCAGATAAAGTTCTGCAAAATCTTCAGATAAAACTACAATAAAAATTCTCTGCAACACTTTCATTTTATGCTTTTACTTTAATAACCATAAAAATCTAAATAAATTAGTGAAAAATAAACAAAAAAAAAATTCTGCATCCTATTCACTCCTGAGTGCTGATCAGTTTATCCCATAGGTGTATCAGCTTTGTGCTGCTTGCAGCTTTCTTTATTTAGTGCAAAATTAAACTTTTAAAACTTAAAAACAACACTGTAGTCAATTTATTTATGCGTTTAGTTCTGTAAAATGACATGAAGTAGTTCCAGCAAAAAAAAATACACTGTAAATACTTAACATTTTTATGGAACTGCTAAACTAAAATCAAAAGCTAATTTAAAGCTTAATTTGTAATCTTCCTACTATTCTGCCATCTTCTTACAGATCACTGACACTCAGGAACACCAGACACAAGCTGTAAACACAAAGTTTGTAATTCGACAAAACGAAGAGCCAGTGCAGTTGTATGGAGCTACGCCAGGGCTTTTAAAAACTGTGCATTGTCTCTACCCTTCATGCCCGCTAAGGTACACAAAATGCAGTAAAAACAGTTTCATTTATGCTCAGTAAAAAATATTTATATCAAAACTTTTAAAAGATCTATTTTGAATGGTATGGCATTATAAAACTCAAATTAACATTTTTCACTCTTTTTTTAAAAACTTGGAACAAATGTGCTGAGAAAATGGACATTCATAGGCCGAGCAGAGGCCCCGAAAGCCCTTGGAGCTTTTTATTCATAACAACTGGCTCAGGGCCTCGTCCACTCATCCAGCACAATAAAAAACTTTTGTAATAGAAAAATGCCATGGCCCACAAAATCTGGCAAAATAACATATTTCTTCATTTTTAATGTGAGCTTCAGATTCCATTCATGCCCCTCCATTTAGTCCTATTTATTAGATTATGCAAATGGATCAGAACCACTCATTTTCTCCTGGCTGTATTCTTTTGTGTGGACATCTTCTGTGGATGCCTAGTTATGGATTTGCACTCACTTTCATTACATTTTAAATTTGGAAGGGCAACTAGGTAGAAAGCCATTTAAATGGATGCAGCACAATGTTTTGGCCACTGCCCTAAATGCACCTTGAGGCTGGGCTTCCAGCTTTTTCCTTAAAGCTCATCCATCACTGTAATGCGTTACAATGGTGTGATGTATATCTTGCTGAGGAGCAAACAATTTGTTGGCGACTGGTACACAAGTAAATGGATAGAAGTGCCTTATCTGTATCAATGCCCTATCTAAAAGCATATTTAACACCTGTAAGTGCAACAGCATGCACAGGGGTTAAAGGGGGTAAAAGATTGTGGACTCAGCTGATGTGTCCTATGGCAAAGAATATTTCCCAGGCAGAAAAAAATAACTTTGGATAAACAGTGTTCTTACAATACACTGCTAGCCTTTTTTGAGGAACCCATATATTAAGTAGCTGTAAAAGTAAACGCAAGATTGCATGTGGATGAAATCCATAAAGGATTTCATGTTACGTTCCAGCCAGCAGCCCGTTCCATCCAATATGCTTTGCTCTCTGTACTTGCACCATTAAAGACTCGTTGCGATGATTTAATGCCGACAAAAACCATTCTCAATCACGCTGACTTTAATGTGCAAAAAAAACAAGGCACTGAACTGAACAGAAACTTTAATCTGCAGATTGATTTCCATTTCAGCTACATTTATATTTGCGGGCGGATTAAATCATGAACTAAATGGCTCCTTTACATGGAGGCATTAAGAAGGACATTTTCGCTCTGCACTTACGAAATATGAAGGTTCAACACGAACAGTCGTAGCAAAAATTACAGAAAACAGAACTTCTACTTAATGAAAAATTCAAAACCATAGCGAGTTGTAATTTAGCGAACCTAATGAAAGAAAAATAATTTATACATTGCCTTTAAAGTCGAAACCCAGTGATCATGTCTTTAATGAATAATGTTAAAGGCACCAAACTATTCTGACACATTAACTTACGAATGATTACCATTCAAACCTCACTATGTCTTTTGTGGGTTGACTGAATTATTCATTTAAGATTATTATACCCAATAAAGACACATGGGTTTGCTATCTGAGTGTTAATGACCAATGCTGTAACTCTACGATGAGTACGAATGAAGAACAAAACACATTTTGCCAGATAGAGACGGGCAGTATTTTCATTCACACAGAAAATTAATTCTACCTGTAATGTTTTTCTAGAGAGGGGAAAAAAAAAAAGCTTTGGGTCGACAAAACCACACATATTCCTTTCACCACAATTAACATCCTTTGTGACAGCACCAAATCTCTCTCCATAATGCTACCAAAGGTCTTTCTCTGACACTGTCGCAACTGTCTGTAAAACTACAAAAGCTCCCTCTGCAATGGAACTGAGAATCATGCTGCGATTCCTCATTGCGTGCATTTCTCATGGATGCTACCTAGTTCTTCTGACACTGGAAAAGGTTTCTGTATGACACCAACAAAGGTCACTCAATGACATTACCGAAGCATTTGTATGCCTCTGCTAAATGTTTCTCTAACTCTCATAACACTACAGTAATCCAGCCCATGAACTACGCTAAAAAAAGTGTTTCTCTGATGCTACATTGGTTACCAGTACGGCAGCATTAACGCCTTTTCAGTAGAAGCTCTCATTATGACACTGCCAAACAATGTTGGTGTCTACACAGATGCTCCATGGCACTGCCAAAGCCTCATGTGTAAGAATAAATAAATAAATAAACAAATAAATGTAAATATTGCTCCCTGTGACACTCCAGAAGCTCTCTCTGACACTATGTTTGCTTAATGTTGCTACCAAAGTTTTCCTTTTTTACACATAGGCATCATAATCACTTTTTGTTAAATCTTTCCTGCTCGTACTAGCGAACCTTCAAAACAACAGTGCAAAATGTGCCTGGTTGAGACTGCCAAAGCTCTGCAGCAATGCTTCAGTTCCCATGGCACTACTGCTGCAATTAAAACACCTTTTACTCTTCCAAGGGGGTTCTCTATGACAAAACCACAGCTCTTGTTATGACACTGCTAAAGGTCTCTCTGTGCCACAACCAACACATCTCTACAGCATTACAAAAGATCTCAATGCCCAAGGGCTCAAAATGACAGTATAGCCGCCACTATGGCACAACTAAAGCCTTCATCGTGGCACAGTTAAACCTGTCTGTAACAATGCAAGTGTGTGTTATTGCTTATTTATTTAAATTAATTAAATAAATAAATAAATAAATAAATAAGAAACAAAAGAAACTTACCTTCATGACACTCTAAAAGCTGTTACATCTGCATTACTGTCTCTACATTTATGAAGCTCAATTTCTGGTAATTGTACATTACACACACAGTGCTGCACACATTAGTAATGCAAGGGTAATAAAGTTAGTCACATATATTCTGTTTTTTTAACTTTCCACTTGACTATGACCGGCACACACCTCACTTTCCTTAGCATCTGGCTGTCTGACAGCACTAACAATACTTATGTACTAAATGCAACCAATTTAATGTTAGTTTGCTAATTATATAATGTGTTATTACTTTCTACTTTTCCTTCTGTCCCAGGCAGTGCTGGGCAACTCAGGCAGTGACAGTCATAGCATGTTTATTGCACAATTGCGAATCTGAAGGCTGTTACAGTTTTTTATGACACAACAGATGGTTTGTGCAGGACATCGCCACAGATCTCTTTGGGAGATTACAGAAGATGTCTCTGTGATGCTAGATAAGCTCTCATTGTGTCACAACCCACTGTCCTCACTATAACACAGTGAGAGCTCTCACCCTGACAGCGCCAAAACTAAAAAGAAGCTCTCCATATAACACCACCAAGACTCTATGGAACAACCAAGGATCTCTGGGAAAATTAGTGCACTAACTAGAGAAACTGTGTGTGTGTGTGGGGGGGGGGGGAGGCTTTAGGCTGACAAGACCAAATGTATTTTTTTTTTTTTTACATTCTCTGTAATAGCACCAAAACTCTCTTTGTGACACTAAAGGTCTTTCTTTCTACACAAATTCTGTATATGTACACTATACAATATACTTTAACCTTTGATTGAACAATACTAGCGATATCACTAAAACACAACCCATAGACCTCAGTATGACTCTTACTTTTATACCTGAAATCTCTGACTTTTCAGAAGTTCCTTCTATGCTGCTGTTGTAGTTATGTCATAGACAAAGCTTTGATATTTCTTACTCTGAAACAGTTGAACTCTGACACTACAGAACCTGTAGCTGTAAAAATACTTAAGCTCTTCCTCTGACACTACAAATGCATTACTATGACATTACCACAAGTGTCTCTGTGACAGTACCAAAGGTCTAGTGATAACAGTCCTTAAGTTCTATGAGTGAATCTTCCAAAGTTCTATCACACCCTCAACTTTACAACACAATGCTACAATACAACACTCCTATTTTTTATTCTTGCAGCCTTAGTCAGAAGGCCTTTAGAATTAGTGTGTGTGTGTTCTATCTCCCATCAAGAGGCGATAATTTGGAAGCTGAATGACATTGGCCAGCCAATTAGGAAGAAAATATTTAATGAATGAGAAGACCTGAACAAGAGAAGGAGGGAGAGAAAGGAGGCGGCAACAGCGTTATGGTCTCAAGGTATCTAGGGATAAAAGGGTTATAAAATTAAGTTGCCTGAATATCAATGGTTTGGATGATCTTCATTGTGGTTAGGGTAGAACAGTGTACTTTCACTTGTTTTTGTTAGGGTACTTGCATTAACAACAAAAGGAGAGGGATTTTTGGTTGTTTTGCTGGCTTTGGTCACCCCTGGAAAGAAAACTTCTTACTAGTTTCTAACTAGCCTTCTGGTTGGGTCAATTCTTTTCTCACATACCATGTTACAACCTAACCCATAACAGTCATTAAGGCATCTCCACAACAATAAAAAAGTTGTATAAAACTTCAAAAACTCTGTGACACAACAAAATTCCCAAAGACACTATGAACAACTTGATGACTCAACCACAGCACTTCTAGAAGATTATAGAAGCTTCTGCTATGACTACCAATGCTCTTCCTTTGACAAAAGCAGTGATTTCTCTATTAAAATACAGAAGCTCACAGTATGACTATGCCTTTGTACCTTTATGACACTGCTGAAGCACAATGTGACACCACCAAAACATCACCATGGCACCATGCAAGTCCTATGACACCAACACAACTCTCAATATGACACTGCAAAGGTGCACACTACAACACTACCACAACTGGCAATACAACACGGATAAAGGCCTTCCTAGGCTAGACGATGCTACCAGAACTCACTTTAAACCATTACATAACCTCTCTCTCTGACACCGCTATGGTGCTGAAATGTAAAATGCAAACTTAAAGTACACCACCGGAATGTGTGTGTGTGTGTGTGTGTGTGTGTGTGTGTGTGTGTGTGTGTGTGTGTGTGTGTGTGTGTGTGTGTGTATATATAATTCAAGACATTTAGTCATTGGGACTTTGGGGGGAAATGTTGAATTAACCTTTACTATAATTTGTTCTAGTGGGGAAAAAGGTTCACGTTTTAGGTCAGGCTTTCATGTTATGTTCTTTGGAAAATACATCACCGTCAGTGCATTAAACTTGAAAAACAAATACAGGTGATTATACAAATAAAATAAAGTGCTGATAATTCAAAAGCTGCACACATTAAATTAATTAAATAAATAAATCAATGAGTATTTACTGGCATTTTTAACAAAGTATAAGTATTATTTCAAAATAAATATATCTATGTATTTTAAGCCTATTTACAGTGACCATCCTGGCTACTCTCGGGATTCCAAAAGCACTGGGAATCCCGAGTCACTGACACCTATAGACTGTGTTAATGGAAACGACAGACCAGCTTTCAGGAAGTCAGGAGCTCATTATCTGAGAGGGTTTCTCTGCGCTCTTTGCACTGAGGAGAGAACAAAAATAAATTACCTTTAAGGGAAACTAAATCGGCTTATGAGCACTCCAAAGAGTGTTTGTATAGGGGAGGAATTAAATAAGAAATACAAAAAAGGAGAGGAAAGCTTGGCTTCTGAAATTATTCCTTGGAAGGGAAATATGGGCAAGAACTTTGACAGGCATTGCATCAGGAGTAGTAGAAACTTTAGGCTTATGGATATTTAAATGAGAAGTGATGACAAGGGTCTGCCGAGCTTCATAGCTGCTATTAACAAAGGTAAAACTACTCATGAACTTGTGGACTCTTGTTTTTCGGCTTCTTACGTTATACGGCAGTTGTATGAGGCACTTACAGCCTCCAAAGACATGCAAATAGAGCCACAGGGTAGACTTTCTTGTACCTAAAGGACAAAAACTTTAAACACCTTAAAATAAGAAAGTGGTCTAATGTGCTGCACCTTACAGCTAACAATTTATCCCTATCTGGTCAGAAGAAGCCAAAAAAAATTCAAGGCAATTTATATGATCAATCATAAATGTAAACAGGGAACATAAGCTAATAAATATGGTTTACGGAACCCAAACAGGTGAGTGAAAAGGACTGAACTGAGCGATTTCGACAAATGTGTGAATAATTAAACAAATGGATGATGCAATATTATTTAATAAGTCTTCTGCTGGGCTGCTGAATTTCAAGCTGTTGTGCAATCTGAAACAGCAGGGGTCTCTGCGGACCGGCCTTGTTAACAGGGTCTGATATGAACATCGTGATGAACAGATGAGCAGAAAGCAATAGAGATTAATCAAAGGGAATCAGACCAACCCGTTTGTCAGGGCCGGTTTTCGCTCGCGAAGCAACCGCGGACGTGGAAGGGAGCGGCAGGGAAGTCATGCCGAAAGGAGCCACCTGAGACGTTATTAAGATCGGGCGTGCGGCTCCAACTCCCCGATATAACAATTGAATACGCCCCTGAGTCCGCATCAGCCTCCCTCTTCAATTAATTTCCCAGACATGATGAAAAAGATCATTAAACTGCAGGCAAGTCAATTACACTGCCGCTTTTGTAAAATAATATTGTTCGGCATTGTTCAAACAGTGGCAGAAATGAGTCATTAAAGCAGGCCACGCACACGTCAGTCACCGAGTTGAACTGGCATGCTGTAACTTATATGGTTCCTTGGCAGAATGACCAAAAGGCATCGAAAAGCCATGGCTGTTGCCTGAAATGGAATTTCAGATAAACTAGTCCCAATAATGGAACCGTGCAAAGAGTTTGAAAGCAAACATCCTTTGCGAAAGCATGGGTGCGCACGTTCACCTGAGCAACGTGAGCAGTCAAAGTCGCATTGGAATTAATTGGAAGTTGCAGACAATTTTTAAACAAACAAATGGTCAAGAATTAAATTGAAAAATTGCTTTACATTCCCCGAAAAACACATTATTATTTGGATCAGAAGCAACCACTAAGTGCATGGGCAAACATCAAAACAACAAACCATAAACACACACACACACACACACACACACAGGCACTATTAGTCAGAAATATGAACATGAGCAATTAACCTGTAGCAACAAATTAATTTAGTAATGAAATGAACTTCATATGCAGGTTTCTTTTTGGGAAAAACAAAATCTCAGTTATGGATTAAAAAGGATTAACCTGTTCTATGACACACTGGTTCAATACCAGGAGACACAAAAATTGTATGTATGATTACTGTGTAAATATTCTGGCTGACATTTCAGTGTCTGTTACATACGGCCTTTTCTGTGCACCAAAGCCATCGAGCTTTCAGCTCATCTCTGTGCCATCGATCATGTGTGCTTCAGGTCTGATCTTGAATTGTGCAACTACAATCCCACAGAGATCTATAGTGCATTCTATAAATGCAATGGCAAAAAAAAAAAAAAAAAAAAAAAATTCTGTGGCATTTCAAGAATTTGAATTGGGATATTAAAATGTTTCAAATAGCTCTCCTCACCACTCAGAAAAAAGAGGGGTTGGGAAAAAGAAAAAAAAACAGTAAATAATCTCAAAATCATGGATGAGCAGAGCAAACAATAGGGGCATCTCAAGTGTCACAAAGAGCATCGAGTGTCGTGCGCTTGAGATTTCCATGCAATCGCTCGTGCTTTACCCTTGAGCAAGATACTTAACCTTAATTTCTTATGTAAAAATTAAAAGCTGTTTAAAGGGGTGAAAACTGCATTATACTTTGCATAACAGCTTTTGCTTAAGCAACTTGATAATGGAAAACAATGTCCCCAGAACCGAATAAAATGGAAATTATGCAAGTTCGTCCTTAGATATTCTTGAAAACTTTACTTTCTGAGGGTATCTACTTTAAGTCTGGGGAAGTGTATTTCTCTATAGATGATTTTAAGGGGATGGTTCACTTCACAACTCCAAAAGGTTGGACTTAAGTGATGAAGACCTATTTAAATATTTGGTAAAGAGTGATAATTACAATGGGAATAGAAAAGAAGCTTTCAAGTCCCATGGTGCCTGCACCAGGTGTTGCACACAAAAGGATCCATCCCTAAGCTGATGGCAGGAATACAAAAAGAAGCTGCCGTGATGGACCAGAATCAGCTGTGGGTGAATGCAGTATTCCTCAGACCTCCTGAAGACGACAGGAAGATTGTATAAACTTTCCAAGGTGTGCATCACCTAAAGAGAGCATTTTAGACACCAGTGTCACACACTGCATTTGAGGATAGGAAATGAATGTCTTCATGTGCTGATAGAGTTAATTGAAATCTGAGGTAAGTATAAGATAACTAAAACAAATAAGCATATACAGCATTTGAAAAATGTACACTCACACTGCTATTCATTTCAAATCTCCTACAAGTACCTTAAAAAGGTGGGGAAATGTGTTTATATGTGTAAATACTGCTTTGAAAATCATTTGGCAGTTAAAATTATTTTTATCATCAATATGCACATTTAACAATGACCTTTTCTGAAGTTTACCTTACAACCTTAATATGCCACACATGGCACAAACACTGTGGAAACTATTCTAGCTGTGGTTTTGAGGGACCCTCACAACCAGACTGACAGGAGACAGAAGACTCTTACATTTATGACCTCCGAAGGCTAGAACTTCCTCCCACCACCTGTATGGCATCCTAAAGTTCTTTATCAAGAGTAAAGTATATATTATTATCATTTACTAAGATTAATAATTGCATCTTGTTGAAATGTAAATAACTGCTTGTTTTCAGGTAGGACACCACAAAATGTAAAACACTTCTTTGTATAAGAAGGGTTAATACAAACAAACACCATGAGCCATGTTTAAGTAACACAGTGGTTAAGGAGTTAGGACATTTGATTAAAATCTTTAACATTTTCATGTTTGTCTCACAATTTTATTCCCCTGGGCTGCTTAACCTAATACTGTAAGGTAATTCCTTGGAAAATGGTGTTGTCAAAATACTGCAATAATGAACTTCTAAAACATGAATGCATGAATAGAGTAAAAGGAAGGACTGATTTATAAATTTTAATCTGTACAACTGACCAGAGAATGTGAGCATATGTTCTGTAGTAGACATCACATTATAATTTTATAAACCAAACATTTCTTAGATCTATCTATCTATCTATCTATCTATCTATCTATCTATCTATCTATCTATCTATCTATCTCAAAGAGTCAAAAGAGTTTGTCATTTGCATGGTTACTGAGTATACCATGCAGTGAAATGTGCTCTGATTCAATAGGATAGGAGACTGTGCAGAAAAACTTATGAGTAAAACAAACAACCAAACAATAAGAAGACAAGAAACAAACAGCAAATAGATAAATAAGTAAATAGATAAATAAATAGATAAATAAAACAGTAAATAAAACCTTAAGGTGCACTGGAAGGACAGTGACAGTGAGGGGAGAGGTCAAAGGATATTGTAGATCCTGGTTTTTGAGGATTGTGATGGCATGTCCAGGTTCAGAAGTCTTATGGCCTGTGGATAGAAGCTCCTCCTGAGCCTCTCTGTTCTGGCCATAATGCTTCTGAAGCGTTTGCCCGATTTCAGCAGGTCGAACAGATGGTTGCTGGGATGAGACAGGTCACCGATGATCCTAGTCGCTCTGGTCCTGCATCTCCTGGTGTAGATGTCCTGTAGGGATGGCATATCAGATCTGGTGCAGCGCTCCGTTGCCCAGATCACTCTCTGCAGTGCCTTGATGTCGCGAGCACAGCTATTCCCAAACCAGGAGGTGATGTTCTGAGTCAGAACAGTTTGTACAGCACCAGAGCAGAAGGTTTAAGGATCGCCGGAGAGACCTGAAGCTTCCTCAGCTGTCTGAGGTGGTGAAGATGCTGCTTTGCTTTATTGGCTTGAGCTCGGATGTGTACAGTCCATGTCAAATCCTCAGTGACATGAACACCCAGGTATTTGAAACTGCTCACCCTCTCCACTGCAGTCCCGTTGATTTTAAGGAGGGTGTAGGACTGCTGCTGTCGCCTACCAAAGTCCACTATCTATCTATCTATCTATCTATCTTTTTAGCTTTTTAGCTTTATTTATTTACTTTTTTGCACCATTTTCTTGGTACCTGAAAAGTTATTCAGCAGGCTGGTTGCTGTGTGGTTGAAGTTACCTACAGGTGGTCTGGACCGACTATGTCTGTGCAGCTCTCACATTTCTGCTATCTCCTCTATTGAAATAATCAAGAGTGACAGGATATTATTCTCAAAATGTTCATACACAAGTGAGCACCTGCTTTAAATTATTTCAACAAAATAATTCCTTTTGACGCTGACAAAAATGTGAGAAAACACAAGTTTTTATTTGGGAGTCTTGGATCAGATGTATACAAGTACCCACTACAATTCACATCTTATCATAAGGAGGTGACCATTACAGCAGACACTAAGAAAGCCTGAAATTAAGAGGTCTCAGCGGGATCACAAAGACACATTATCTCCCTGGGATAACGTCTCAGAACAATGACGGATTCTTGGCTCCAAGGACCTTTAAGTAATGCTTTGTACCGGATGAAAAATGGGAGCCCTGCATACACAGCATTTCTGGATGTGTTCACGCCAGTATACTTCACTTATCAGACACATCTGTTCAAAATTACTTCGTATGCTAACAAAACAGAAACATATTTTGCTGCAGAAAACCATTTTAACAGTCTGGTGACAGCAGCGAGACCACGGGACCCCTTTGTAACCTGCTGACCTCTTATTAGTAACTGTGTTCTGAAAATCCATACTGACACGCTGCATCAGCTAGTGGATGTCATTTTCGTATTTGTTAACATTAAATGAATATTTGAAGGTTCAATGTTCCTGTTCCATTTGCGTGATTAATCAATAACAGTTTAATTCGGAAAAATTCAGAAATGGCAGTTGAAAAAGAGGACTTGAAATAAGAGGTCTGTAAGAATCCACTCCAAGCATTACTGACCTAAGGGGACCACAATCCAGGATGCGGCAGCAGAATGCTGACTGTGTGTGGGTGAGGATTTCACCCAGCGTTCGAACTCTGTCACCCAGAAGCCGAGCTTCATTTCTTCCCTACGGGGGAGCTCCTGAGACCAAGGACACCTCATTTCTCGCCTGCACTCAAACCGCATTTAATAAACATACTTATCTTTTCAGAACAAGGTGAGTTCATGGCAAGACAATGGACAGTGGCCTCCAGTCTGATGATGGCAAAACCGGTTTATCAGCAACAGAAGAAAATATTTTCAGGAATGTCAAGTTCCAATGTTAGTTTCACAAGGAGATGACAGCTGAAGTGCTAGCATTAAGTGCTAAAAGGTTGACCTTCTGCAAATTAATAATTGTTGTTGGTTGTTAAAGGTGCATTGTAGACCTGGATAGTAAGAATGGCAGCATTCTTCCTTTTTTAAGGTTGTGGTCATGGTTACCATGGCAACTTGCAAAATTGTTGGGTGATGGCATGGCCATGTTTGTGCTTAACTGCTAAGAATTCTTCTGAAAGAAGCAGAATTGTGACCTGAGCAGCAAAAGCCAGGCCAGGTAAATAATTATGTAAGAAATGACTTGGTTTTTCTATTATACCTTCATGCATGTCACTTCCTGCGCCTGTGACATATTCCAAAATATTGGAATTTTTTAAACAGTAAAAAGGGAAACATTCTGCTTCACTGCATTAATGAAGGAGCAATTCAAATGTATCTTTTCAATAGCGCTCAGCAGCTTCCGAGGCAAATTCAACCGCTGATTTACAAACCATTGATTTTTGAAGAGTCCTGCACAAAGGTTAGCAACTTTTTTTTCATTTGATCATTTGAGCCGAATTAATGAAGCACTGACAGCTTTTAAATTGGTGCAAATAATTTATTATTTCCCCACAATGGGAGGATAAAGAATGGAAATGATCTAACTAATTGTGTAGAAAAGCTGAACATTCTAACTGATAAAAAAATGCTTTTAATAGAGGACCCCATGGCCTGGAAATATCTCCCCCCCCCCCCCTTTGTAGAATTTGAAGGAAACAAAGATTAAAAAAAAAAAAACAAACAAAAAAAAAAACAAACCAAAAACCTTGCATCAGCTTTTCTTCTTAGAGTTTCCACAGACAATGGTGGACTGGCTGTGACAATTTCTCAAGAAGTGTGCACTCCGGCAGTGCAATATCCATGACACACACCTGCCCTCCCATACGTATGGAGCGATGCGCTTCAGCGGACATAATGCACATTATCTGTGTTATATTGCCACATTCTGTATCCTTCTCCATGGAGGAACCACAGCCTTTTCAAATGAAACTGCAATGGGGCTCAAGCCTGGATAATGATCCCCTGTTCGGTTAGGAAGCAACATCTCACGAAGTCCAGTTTAGTGGTGAGTATGTTAAAAACAAGATAATGATTTATTTGGACAGTTTCTAAATGAGTCTTTAAAATGCAGTCCTTTTCATGGTGTTTCATGTTGACATGTGAATAAGTTTTGTGTCAAACTGTAGGCCAATGAAGCACCCTTAACAACAGTGTCTGAGATTTATAATACAACTGTTGCCTTATATTTTAAAATTTTGTTTTAAAAAAAAAAAAAAAAAAACTTTTTATATCTTTATATAAATGAAAGGTTGCTTTTACACAGCAGTAAGCCTTTAAAGGGCACGTTGAGTTAACCTGTGGTAAAATAGACAGGAGAAGTTCCATACAGAAGGGTGAGTGTATAAAAACAATCCAGTGCTCTAATCTCCCAATGAAGGTTGGGACAGTGATCAATAGGTCAAGCTTAACTCCACGCCGGTCACACTTGTTTTCCAGGAGTGGGTTGGGAGAAAACAGACTGATGATTCTGACAAACCACTACTTCTGGGTGAAGATTAAGACGCTTGAAATAGAAAAGAGTATTGGAGGACAGAAGTGGTGCACACATTTTAACTGGAAAACAACAGTGTGACACGTAGGATAGAATAAGGAATCGTCACCAGCGAGTCAACCATCAAAGGCAGAAGAAAATACAATGAATATATTAGAATATTAATGAATATTTAAGTGGAACTGACATTTGTTTTGTGTAAACCAATTTTGTGCCGCGCATATTTCTGAATTCACTTTAAAAAAAGATTGAACACACCGTCCTCTCCTCGAGAACTAACTCTAAGGAAGGTTGTAAGGATATATCGTGCAAAAGCAGAGATTTAACAGAAAGCGCAGTGAAGCACCTGTCAGGTTTATAAATCGCCTCCTCGCTTACACTCCAGAGCTTTGGAAAAAGATCGCTGCATAAATATACCACATTCATCCTTATAGCCAAATAAATGTCGCATTCCAAGATTCGAAAATGAAAGCTGAGAGCAAGAATGTCCAAACAATTTATAAGCGGTATAAAACATAATTTAATATTATATTCATATTTAACATGTACTAATGTGTTCATATGGTAGGTGAGCTTGCAGCAGCACACAAGCTGAAATACATTCACATTTTACATATCATGGTGTAGACTGTTATTTATAAAATGGCATACTGCAGAAAATGCCACAAGATTAGACCTTTCTATCAAACTACTTAAGAACAACATGCTTCAGAACAACTTTTAAACAATTAAACTTGCGAGAAGCTTTATGGAACTTACCAAAATTTGCCTCAAAGGCCTCATATTCAAACAGGATACAATACTGTCCTTTTTTTAACAGGATCTAAAGCACATTACTATCATTAAAACGGTACTTACAAAATATGAGGAAAGAGTAAAAGCAATAATAAGGGAGACCTTTAACAAAAAAGCACTTAAAACATATACTGAATGCATATTGCATTTAAAAAAATAAAAAATACGTACTGCGATTGTAGCTACATGGTGGCAATCGGTGCATTCTTTAACTGTCATTCAAACATTCAAACAGAACTTCTTGGTAACAAAAAGACTTTAGTGGACTGATTAGAACTATCTGCTATTAATATTGTTAGTATTATAGAATGAGTATATATTAGAAAATAAATTAAAGTACAGTTGAGGGCTCAGCCAATCCTGAGACACATAGGATGCACACCAGGAAGGCACTCAAGCACTCTCACACAGGCACATACAAGCATCAGTTCAGTCACCAAGCCAACTGCAATACATGTGCTTTGACTGAGGTTGGAAATCAGAGTACCTTAAAGAATAATATGCCAAGTAAACTGAGAGCTGGATTCAAACCCAGAGTCATAGCCATATGAGTTCATATTAAAATATGTTTAAATATATATTCTTATCTATTTCAGTAAACGAAAGCTGCCAGAACATTTCACTGCATTTAAACTTGACTGGTTGAGTATTTATAGAGGAGGTTAGAAAGCTTTATTTTCTGACATTTTGTTAAGCAGTTCACAAATAAAGATTAGTTATGCATTAGTTTGCATTGACAAAGCTAAATTCAAACAAACACACAAATCCAGAAGTGATAAAAAGAAACTTAACAATGCACAGGTCTACACAACCACAAATAAGGCATAAATCCTCAGACCTACACTTCAAAATGTGCACCTTTAACATTAGGGAATATATTTATTAATTCATTCATTTAAAAAATAAATAAATATATATCTCCCTCTCACCTTCCCCTATCTGGGGGGGTGATATGTGTGTGTGCCTTCCTCAACCTCAGGTCCTCTACCAGAGGCCTGGGAGCTTGAGGGTTCTGCGCAGTATCTTAGCTGTTCCTAGAACTGCAATCTTCTGGACAGAGACCTCAGTTGTTGTACCTGGAATCTGTTGGAGCCACTCTCCAAGTTTGGGAGTCACATCCCCCAGTGCTCCTACTACCACAGGAAACCACTTTGGCCTTCACCTTCCACATTTGTTCCAGTTGTTCCTTCAGGCCTTGATACTTCTCAATCTTCTCATGCTCCTTCTTCCTGATGTTACTGTCAGCTGGGATTGCCACATCTATCACTACTGCTGTTTTCTGCTCCTTATCAACCACCACTATGTCTGGTTGATTGGCCAGCAGCTGCCTGTCTGTCTGGAACTTGAAGTCCCACAGGATCTTAGCTCTGTTGCTCTCAACCACTTTCAGTGGTGCCTCCCAACGGGACTCAGGGACTTCTAGCTCGTACTTGGCAAAGATGTTTCTGTATACTATTCCCACCACCTGGTTATGCCTTTCAGTGTATGCTGTCCCAGCTTGTATTCTGCACCCAGCTACTATGTGTTGGACAGTCTCAGGGGTGTCTTTGCACAGCCTGTACCTTGGGTCCTGTCTAGTGCGGTAGACCTCAGCCTCTACATATCTGGCGTTTAGGGCCTGTTCTTGTGCTGCCATGATCAGAGCTTGTGTGCTGTCCTTCAGGCCTGCTTTTTCTAACCACTGGTAGGATATCTTGATGTCAGCCACTTCCTCTATCTGTCGATGATACATTCTGTGGAGGGGCTTGGTCTTCCATGATATCTTCGCTTCCTCCTCACCATCCACTGTTTTCTGCTGCCTGAGGCACTCATTTATCAGTTCATCCTGGGGGGCCATCTTCTTGATGTATTCATGGATGTTCCTTGTTTCATTCTGGATAGTAGCTCTGACACTCACTAATCCGCGTCCTCCTTCTATCCGTTGTTCATAGTCTCAGGCTGCTGGACTTTGGGTGGAACCCTCCATGCATCTTAAGGAGTTTTCATGTCTTGACATCAATGGCATCTATTTCCTCCTGTGGCCATCTCACTATTCCTGCTGAGTACCTGATGGTTGGTAGGGCATACATGTTTATGGCTTGGATCTTGTTTCTACCACTGAGCTGGCTTCTGAGTACCTGTCTGATCCTCTGGAGATATTTGGCTGTGGCTGATCTCTTTGTAATCTCATCCTGATTCCCATTGGCCTGTAGGATACCAAGGTATTTGCAGCTGTCCTGTATGTCTGCTATTCTGCCCTCTGGTAACTCCACTCCCTCAGTTCTGATCATCTTCCCGCTCTTGGCCACCATGCGTCTCTCTCTCTCTCACACACACACACACACACACACACACACACACACACACACATTTCTATACAGTATATATACATATGTACACCGATCAGCCATACCATTAAAACCAGCTGCCTCATATTGTGTAGGTTCCCCTCATGCCACCAAAACAGCTCTGACCCTTTGAGACATGGACACCACAAGACTTTCAAAGGTGTCCTGTGGTATCTGACACCAAGAAGTTAGGGGCAGATCCTTTAAGTTTTACAAGTTGTGAGGTGGGGGCTCCAGACTCCATGGATCGGACTCGTTTTTTCCAGCGCATCTCACAGATGTGCAATCAAATTGAGGTCTGGGGAATTTGGAGGCTAAGACAATACCTCAAACTCTTTGTTATGTTCCTCAAACCATTCCTGAACAATTTTTGCAGTGTGGCAGGCCCACTGTCTTCAGGGAATACTGTTGCCATGAAAGAGTGTACGTGGTCTGCAACAATGTTTAAGTAGGAGTGTCAAATGCCAGGACCCAAGGTTTCCCAGCAGAACATTGCCCAGGGCATCCTGCTGCCATATCTTCCCCAGGTAAATGACATACATGTACTTGGTCACCCGCGTGATCTAAAAGAAAACGTGGTTCGTCAGACCAGGCCACCTTCTTCCATTGCGCCATGGTCCAGTTTTGACGCTCACGTGCCCATTGCAGGCACTTTCAGCAGTGGACAGGGGTCAGCATGGGCAGTCTAATTGGTCTGCGGCAACGCAGCCCCATATGCAGCAAAAGCTGTGATGCACCATGTGTTGTGACACCTTTCTATCATGGCCAGCAAATTAGGTTTTCAGCAAATATAAGGTTTTCAGCAAATTGTGCTGAAGTAGCTCTTTTGTGGGATCGGACGAGATGGGCATCAGTGTCGCCGGTTCACTGGTTGTCCTTCCTTGGACTGCTTTTGGTGGGTACTAACCACTGCATACCGGGAACCCTCCACAAGACCTTCCATTTTGGAGATGCTCTGTCCCGGTCATCCAGCCATCACAATCCGGCCCTTGTCAAAGTTGTTCAGATCCTTATGCTTGCCCATTTTTCCTGCTTTCAATACATTAACCTCAACAACTGCCAGTTCACTTGTTGCCTAATACATCCCCGCACCCCTTGACAAGTGCCATTATAACAAGACTAGCAATGTTATTCACTTCACCTGTCAGTGGTTTTAATGTTGTGGCTGATCTGTGTATATTATAGTGAGCTTCAGTGGAGAGAATGCAGCATTTATTTAATGCAAGGCAGCGGTAGGAGGTTACGGTCAGAATGTGTCTTCCTTCAGCCTGAGAACCACAGTCCTCCACAAGGCTTGTTAACCCGTAAGCCTGCCTTTTGACCCGCTGGGAATGTGCCAACCGTACTAAAGAAACACACAGTCCACTGAACAGTCAAACACATCCTTAACTATTCAAATGGAAAAGCAAGGTATTTACATGCATTTCCCTTTCATTACCCTTAAGGGCACTCAGGAGCAGCATGGGATGATGGTTTATATATACCAGCTGAATGGAGGAAATTTCTTTGTTCTACTGTCCTTCCCTGATTTTGGTGTCAAACATTTTTCTGTTACACTCAAGATAAAACAGTTATCAGCATTACAAAAACATGGTGCTCTCCAAATGAATTAATTTGGAAGTTTGCACCTTTTCACTTTTAAATGTATGGAAACAAAAGGAATAAAAATGTTGACCAATGCCAAACCGCACTGTAACTGTTTGACAGATGAATCTCTGAGGGTCAACTGAGCAGATGAAGACCAGAGATCAGGAAGTAAACACAGTTTGCCAATAACTGCTGGCATAACCTGACCTTTCCTTGAACGGTGCTGCAACACTCATTGTTTCCTGTAATCCACCATGAAGAGCTCCTATAGTCCTAACAGCAGGTAACACATATACTAAGGAGTTAAATAAGGTTAAAGGTCCAATTATTCAGAGGAACCCTGTTGCTGGGCTCTTAAACAAGGTGCTCATCTTTTGATACAACATGTACAACTGAGTGAAAGGGTTCAAACAGGTAAGTTTTAATTAATTTAACAGTAAGAAACACTATTTTCAGAAGTCATTTTCCAATAATTGCATCGTTCCATTTATTTATTTATTTATTTATTTGTTTGTTTGTTTTTGTTTGCTTGTTTGTTTACCTACCTACTTTACTTATTAATTGCAACAAAAGCAATACTGGGTGGTGGAAAATGGGGACAAAAAGGCAGCAACAGCCCAGAGAAACAATTTACATCGACCCCAAAAATCCAAAGATGAAGCAGACTGAAAAATATAGAGCACAACAGAAGATGATGATAAATTATTAAAGCATAAAGAAAAAGAATTATACTGATACTACTAATTATTAATTCTGATTTTACACATTCCTTTTTAACAAAAAAATCACTTGGCAGAAATCTGAGATCTGATCTAAGTACAGTAAGACCATCCATGCCTTCAGTTAGCAAAGATCAGTCTAACGCTGCATCTAAAGGCATCTGGAATCCAAAGTGATATTTAGGTATAAAGTATTTATAAAGTAAATATAAAGCATTTTTAAATATTCGCTTTAAAGGGATAAAAAACAGCCGAAACAAGAAGAACATGAACATTTGTCAAGATGTCTGTTTACATCAAGCTTGCAAAATAACACTCAATAATGAATGAACAAACAGACAAAAAGCAAACAAACAAACAAATAAATCAATAAACAAATCGTGTTTTTGTAAAAGGAAACACATGGGTTTCACTTCGGTCAGCAGGCTGATCCGGCAAGGCACGTCTGTGCCAAAAGCCTCACCCTCCCCGTCCCATCAAATGGAAGAGGCCGCCCGCCTCACTGGTTTTGCTGGCCACGTCCTGAATAACTCAGGCCTTCTGGACATCACGTACCTTTGGATGAACATGAGTAATAATTAACCTGCATTTAATTATTAATAATGGGCACATCCTTTCATCACTTTTCTATGCTGGAAACGGACTATTACCAGATTAATCTGTGTAAAACTACGTTTAAGTATTTTACATAGCACAATATGGGTAACAGCGCACCATGAATTGCTTTGAAGTCTGTGAATATTAAATCCTGTAATTGGTTATTAACCACATCCAATTAGTTATTAACCATGGGGATAATGCGGTCTAAGGCTGTAGGTTTCATTGGAGGTGGCAGAGCTGATCCCGCATTTTAACTCAATTCCCTTTTTCAAATGGGTAGAAAAAATAAAACAAGTGTACTGCAGAACTAGACCTGGGCCTCATTTGTGATAGATCTTGTCTGGCCATGGAGATCCATGCTGTGAGGGTGAAAGAGGGCTTCCTTTAGAGCAAACAGGCAGCGACAACCTGGCCTGGTTATGCTTTGCAGTGAAAAACTGACTCCTCTCGCCCGCCTGCACTGTCAGCCGTTTCCCAGGAAGACAAAACTTATACTGGATGAGCAAGTTAAAATGATTTGAACCCCTTCAATGATGCGATTAAAGCAGCCAAACGGCTCTGTGACAAAGGGCTACAACTGCTGTTGATGAAATGAACTGTAATTCTGATATAATTCAATGTGTAGTTGGGAATGGTGCCTCCTACAAATCAAATAAATGGTGTTTCATTATTTCTCCATTTGATTCACATAAACTCGCATGCAATGTGTCAGACGAACATCTAAGCCTTCTGGACTTGCATTTCATCCTCAGCGTAGAGCAGAGTATATGTAGAGCACATCGACCTGTGCTTCCCAACACTAAACTATTGTATCTACTGTATGTTTTATTATGAATTAACAGTTGAGACTTGGCACACACTGAGGAAACAGAAGGGCAGAAAGACGGACTGATAACCATCAACATATTCAGAGATGACCAAACACTAGGATGAGAACTTCAAATGCCAATTGCTCTTCACCTGACTGCCCGCAATCATCACATTCTTAGTTTATAAACAATGTAGAAAAATGTTTCTGTGCTGAAAAATGTGGCTTGTAATGCTGAGCAGATAAACATATTCATTTTATTTTGTTGACAATATGCTGAAGCATTTTAACTGAATTATAGAGCTTCTCAAAAAATTGAGTTTTTGATGGAAAATCCAAATGTCACATTCCGAATCCGAAGAAATTTTAAATATCTATGTACGTTTCCTATGGTAAAGTCCCACACTCCTGCGATTTGCAAAAAAAATACACTGTTTTTGTGTTTAACAAAACATGCTGAAGCAGTAATAGTGATACTAAAACCAATTTAATATTCATACAATAAAAGCTCTGTTAGCATTATTCAAACACAACAGTGTTGAACAAATTTTGAAACTAATCTAAAAGTATTTGCCTGACTTTATTGTTCATCCTTTCATTTAAGAACGGTGGTTCCTAGGACTGCAATGAGAAACACATTTCTGCTCAGGTGCTTCAGTTCAGGAAAGGAGAGGGGGTCCTGTCAGCCGCATGTACCACAGTTTTATGCTGTTTCCTGGGGCCACGTTTACAGTCTGTCAAAATCCATTTACATAACTTTAGGAGGAACCTCAGAATTTCTTACATAATGGATATTGTCTGCAGTCCTTCACACTGGAACAGCTGTGTTGCAGTTTCCATTGAAAGATTAAATGCATTTGTGGGATTTTTCGTAAATGATCACTTTGGTGTCATTCTACCAAAGTGAACTACACCAGCTCTGCAGTTGTTTTTCAACCATACATGCTTGGTTAACACTAAGATAATAACCCTGTCTTTCATACATGGTATTTTTTTCATTTGTACAACATCAACCATTTTTCTCAGGTAGGGTTGAAGCGATCTGGTGCTGTTTCCAGGAATGCAGGACATTCACACACTTCTCCACTTGCGCACACACTGTGAGGAATTAAGAATAATCAGTTCACCTGTCTTTGGCCTACACTGCACAGTTAAACTATCCTTTAAGTGGTTAAGGTTGTCAGAATAAGTGCGATGGGTTGTATCCTAAGTATGTGGACCCCCTTCTAATGATTGAGCTGAGTTGTTTCATGTTTTGTATGCAGCATACAAACACATCTAGGCAATTGTGTTCTTTTAGCTGTGTGGCTACAGTTTGGAGAAAAAGCTCCTTTCCTGCTCCACCATGACTGCACCACCCTCATGCACAAAGCGGGCTCCGTAAACACATAGTTTGCCCAGGTTGGGGCGGAAGAACTTAAGCGGCTGTGGAGAGCCCTAACATCAACCCCGCTGAAGACCCTTGGGATGAACTGGAATGCCAACCATGAGCCAGACCTCATCCAACCTCACTGATGCTGTTGTGGTCGAATGGCCACAAATCACACAGCCACACTCCAAAATGTGGTGGAAAGCCTTCCCTGAAGTGTGGGGGCTGTTACAGCAGCAAAGGGGGGGGGGGGGCAACTCCACATTAATGCCCATGGGTTTGGAAAGGGAGGTTCATCAAGCACATCTGGGCATGATACTCAGGTGTCTACACACTTTAGGCCACATTGTGTATCACAGTGTGTCCATCCTCACAGTCCATCCATCCGTTAAATTACTTTACAAGTCCACACTTGTACTTAGAAAGACTCTTTTCTTTTTTTGAGGAGTTATTCTGACTGTTTGGATTATGACACCAGTGAGAGGTGCCAGGCCACAACAGATAAAAGTCAATCAGCACTGCATTGCTGTTGTGCTCCTCATTTGTATAATTGCCACCAGTCTGCTTTAAAAAGTGTGACCCTGTTGTGGGGCGGGAGGGGATCACAGTAAGCTAACACTGCTGCCAGTCGAGCCCCACTGAGACGCATTTCCTCATGTCTGGCAGCACCTAAATAAAGATCTTATTTGGCCACCAGGTGCTCTTCGTGGCTTTCTGCCTATTACTGTAAATTAGGTGAAATCACACATCAGCTTTGACCTCCCAGCTACAGACGGTGCCATCAGTGAGCGCCTCATGAAGAAATGACTCTCACCTCCTTAACCTTATTTGTGCTCAACCTTCATGAATAAAGCCCTGCCCTTGTTTTGCACGTCTGGCCTCTGGAACTTTGGCTGCGCAGGATTATGAGAGTTCTGTCATGAATGCGTTATGGTAGTAGAGAAGATTGTCAGAAGAATGCAATATATATATATATATATATATATATATATATATATATATATATATATA